>JAVQJF010129097.1:0-21621 GCA_036023855.1 Gadopsis marmoratus
GGCCCGCACAGAGCCCTGACCTCAACCCCATTCAACACCTTTGGGATGAACTAGAACAGAGGTTGCGAGCCAGGCCCTCTCGTCCATCATCAGTGTCTGACCTCACAAATGCTCTTCTGGATGAATGGGCAGAAAGCCCCATAGACACGCTCCAAAATCTTGTAGAAAGCCTTCCCAGAAGGGTGGAAGGTTATAGCTGCAAAGGGGGTGTAACTTTATATTAAAGCCTATGAATTTGATGTCATTAAAGCTTGTGTAGGTGTAATGAGTAGGTGGCCCAATACGTTTGTCCGTATAGTGTATATGTAGACACATACAGGCATGTGTGCTGTCGCTCTGAGAGAAAAGTGGAAAGGACAAAATGTGAGAAATCAAAATGTTAGGCTGGAGGTTCACTGTGAAACATGACAGGGAATGCTGTCTCTTTAACGCAGAGGGGCACCAGCGCCGTGATTTTAATAAATGGGTTCTCTGACCCTGCAGGAATATTCATTCTCACACAAAATGACATTTTATCTCCCTGCCGGTTGCCATGACACAAATGACATTTGATGACATTACTGTTCTCTGTTTAAATGTTTCAATTCCAAAACGTGCAGGGCTAAATTACCAACCTGAACACCAACTGTGCATCAGCAACGAAGGCTTACTCGTGAAGCTGCACTGTAGCCTACCTTTCATCCGTGTGTGTGTGTGTGTTTCGGTGTGTTCCCTGTCCTGTGGAAGCATCAGTGTGCATATCAACCCACACTCAGAACTAACATGGCTGATTAAAGGTGAGGGAGAATATTGGAGAAGACACCCACTGACACACACCTCGCACCTCCAGCAACACATCCAGTCCTTCTGCCCCCGCGCAAGCACAGGCAGCCCGACCGCATCAGCGTGCCCTCGTCCTCGCAGGTCGCGCTGTGATGACATCACCTCTGACCGAGCCTGTCACAGTCCTCCTCTTACTGTTGCCTTTCCTGTGACACCGCTGTCAACGAGAGATGAAAGCTGCGTGTTTGTGTGTGAGGTAAAGACACACACACACACACACGCACACAAAAGGTCTGTATGTATTCCAAATAACATTAAGACCGTATGACCATGTAGTGGAGTTTAATCATTTAGGCCCAAATACTGCCTAGGATTCTGGGCCTATATTTATCAAGTATCTCAGGAGAAGGAAATATGTCCTAAAAATTCTCAGGGTGATGCATTTTTGTTCCTATTTTTAGGACTAGGAGTAAAGGCATTTTATTACTTTCTTCACCCTGAAAACGACTGCTGATATTTAAGAAACTCCAGAGGGAACCTAACCTGTGAGGAGTTGCCAGGAGATGTACAGTACAAGCACAAGCAGCTGGAGAAGAGACATTCTTTGGGGACAATGAACAAATCAAAAGGCAAAACTTTTATTCTTTCAATGGGCAGAATGCAAAAGAGAGCACACCCTGAAAAGACCTTAAGGAAAATCTAACCTTGCAACAGCGATGATCCCGTCACAACCAACTATTTCTGTAGTGGTGAATCTAACTTTGATCGCTTGTAACAGCAAATACGCTTCGAGAGAAAGTTAATGCTGCCTGAACGTTTTTACTCAACATGAGGAAAGATTTTTAAATTTAACATATTGGCCAAGTCTCAAAATGTCCATATAGAACGTATCCGCAAACATCTGCTTGCAGCGACTACATTGTTTGTTTGACATCATATTTTTGCATATGTAACCTAGACAGATTAGTCAACCATATTATTTGGTTATATACAAAAAGACTGCACGTGTAAATGTTACTATATTCCGCAATTAGACGATTACCATTGTCTGATAATTCAAACCACAGTTGTCATCAAAAACTGCGAAATGTCACCATAATTTCTACTTTGCTGCTTTGAGTGCAAGAGTCAGTGTTGTAGATTATCAATGAACTCTTGCTCTTAGTCTGAAGTTGTTGTTTTTAGTCCTGGTTTAACCTTTAGCGTGATGCCTAGGACTGATTCCGAGTCGCAGGATAAATATTCAGTTCAGTCGCATTTCATTTTCCTTCACTATTTTGTTTAATTCTGTTGAGGACTCACTATTTGAGTGGCACTCATAACAAAATACGGAAATTTCAAGTCTAAAATATGCCTTTGTCAGTGGGAAAATATGTCTGTGGTGACTTAAGAGCTCATTTCAGCAACCTGTTCCCCTACTTAGCCCAACCACATTGTTTGTCTCCATATCACATTTGACAGGCTTGTTTTTTTTTTAGTCCCCCCTTCCTTTTTGTTCATAACAATATGACTTATTTCCGTGGTGCCATGCAGGATGTCAAGTCCACTGTTGTTTCCTGAGCAGCGAGCAGGACTGATAAACGGCAGTGGTTTGCTGAGCGTTTGACAGTTTGCTTATTTCCCTTTTGCTCAGAGGGCCCCTCATCAGTTAATTTCAACATGGCAGCCTCAGAAGCGCGAGTCTTTGGGGAAATGTCATTTTTAATTAAATCCCAGGTCCTTTAAGATAAGCAGTTAGGCATTAATTTCACCCAGGGCGTGACGTTGTCAGGAGCCCAAGAGCATGACGTATGTCTGTCAAGATTAATCATTGTGCATAAACTGCCCTGTTTTCCCCTCTCCTCTCCTTTCCCCTCGTATGCAGAAGGAGTCCTAAACTGCCCAGCTGACATTTTTTATTTTTATCTGAATGGACCAACTTAACAGTCCCTGGGTGTTATTGTGTATAGTTCCCCTGACAACCTGGAATTGATGTCAATGTCAATCAGACTTTTTCAGGGAGTTCTAAATGTTCAACGGAATGGATCATGATTTTATAAGGAGATTAAAAATAAATATGTTATGGTGTAAGTATCCCTTAATACCCAGAGGACACTTGTATCATAATGTCAGTCAAACATTTTAAAGCTGCACTGTGCACATACCCAGTGGATCTTTGCTCTGTGTTTCCTGTTTTATTGTGAAGTTCTTCCTGTCCTTGTGCCTTTCCAGATTCGCCTGTTTCCTAGTGTTCACCTGTCTCTTGCTGTCTCGTTAGTTCCTGTCTATTTATACATATGTCAGGTCTCTTTCCTTTGTTCCTTGTTGGTTCATTGCTTGTGTTTGGTGCCAGTCGTATCCTGCATTTTCTGTTTGTAAGTTCATTCACTGCGAATAAACCATCGAACTGATCCTGTCTGACTGCGCTGTCTGCATTTGGGTCCTAGCCCTGCTGCCTACTCTCCAAACCATAACACACTGATAATAAAGAATGCACTGGTACTGGAAATACTTTTATTTCATTCTGTGAAACATGGTCACCTGTAGTGTGAGCGCACACACAATTATCACAAATTCTGTTTTCCCCTGACAGTTTTAGCTTCTTGCACGTCATTGTTTTGGTATAAGGCGCCTTTACTGTTTTGATCCAGTGTCACTGATCTACAATCTACAACCTGGTTTGCATCGGCGGCCAGCTGTTTTCAGTACACTACCTGCCAGACACCGTTAGAGATTAGCTGCTCAACATGGTGGAGCAATTTGCAGCTGAAGAGACAGATTTGTTTCCCAGGAGTTGGTGGAGACCAACAGAAACACAAACAGAGCTGAAAAGTGTGGAATTTTGGACCTCAAAATGCTCTGCCTTTTGAATGAGTAACTGTAACTAACACCTTGTCTAATAATTGGATCCCTGTGGTCGTTATATACACACATGTGCAGAGAACAATGCTCAAACACACACATACATACAATCGCGTTTATCCTCTGCTTTTAACCCATCCGGCCACCCCCTTCTTCCGAGGGGAGCTGGAGGAGGCCACATCCAGTGCACATGAACCGTCCTGTCTTGTCTTGGTCTGGGGGCAACTTAGGGTTCAGTGTTTTGCCCAGGGACACTTGGACGTGTGGACAGGTGGAGCTGGAATCAGAACGCCAACCCAAGGCGCCAACCCCAGTCCGCAGTTTAACCTCCTGAAATTTTGCTACAATTTGCCTGGCCAAACTACTACTAAGACATTTTGTTTTCATGCCCTTTGTTTAACAGCAGACATTTTTGGTGTCCCAGGAAGCCATGACGGTGTGGTAGGGAGTCTGGCTGAAACTGAAGCAGCTACTGGCTCTGTGTCTGCGAATAATAATAATAATAATAATAATAATATACAGAACTGACTGCAAAGGTAATGAGTATTGTATTATTCAATTCAAATGTATAAAAGTTGTAGGGCTCTTCCATTTTGTTGACACATTTCAGATTTGGTTGATCACTTTCTCTCCCCTCTGTTCTTTTTGTGGGAGAGGTGGGTGGCATTTTTATAAACTATTTTTAAAAACTACAAAATATCACAATGTTTGTCTTTGCCACCGTTCGCCCTTATATGCAGATGTTTTAACAGATAAAGCTTTAAGTTATGTCAAATGAAGCCTACGCTCCCGTTTGGTTTTTAAATGTAATTTGTTTAAGAGCTGCAGAGCGCAATTTAGCGACGGTTCTGCTGCCACATCAACGGCTCCAAAGACAGACGATTGTCTTTACTGTGGCCGCGGGCGGCCAGCAGCTTCGGCACTTTCCGCCCATTTCCGCCACCGCGCTCGTCTTGCAATTTCGCCTCCATTTTGCTCTCGCGCGTATGTGTGCGTGCGCAGTGTCGGCGTGAAGTGGAGAGGCAGCAGGACCGAACGCGGAGCCTTTGAGCATTTGCTACAGAAATGGACGGGTAATGTGTTTGTTCTCTTTTTTATTCAGCTCGCATTGCGTTTGCCTCGCGTTGAGGCGCCACAGAGCGGCGGCCATGCGAACGCGTCATTTCGCGGGGAAGCTGAGGGGGAGTCGCGCGCGTGTGTTAGCGGGTTTCCATAGCCACGCGCTGTCTGCCATTAAGGAAGTGCCCAGTGGTAGCATGCTAGCATCACTTGGCTAACGCCCCGCTGTTTATTGTATTGGCTGCTTTGTCGCTTGTCTTTGATTTAAAAAAAAAAAATAGTAATTGTGTGTGTATGACCATGTTATGGGCAGTTCCATACAGTTCCATAATCTACCCCTTCTCCGCAATATTGTTTTTTTTTGCGGCAGTGTGCTAATGAAGTTTTAACAAACGTTATGCTAACTAACATACAGCAACGTTGATCCTTTGTGTTGTAGCTAGGTTAGCTTGCTAGCCTTAGCTGGCCGAGCGGGTCCACTACATCTACGGGCTCTTCCGATGAGGGTCCTGGGTTTAAATCTTTGCGTGCCAACGCCGTCTGAAGACACCCGTTCAACGTGCGATCTAGCGGGGCTGCACCGCGCTAACTAAGTAGTGCGATAGTGTTATAACGTTACTGAGTTGGCAGTGAAGTGTGAAACCGCGAGTGGTCCGTTATCAGTAGGCTAAGTGACCAGGGTGTGTCGTTCACAGGCAGTAGGTTGGCCCTGTGCACTGTGGCCGACTGCAACGTTACTGTAAACGGTTATGAATCATAAATGAGCCCTTTGGGAACCGGGTAGTACAGCACGAAGCCAGATAACGTTCACGTGGTGTATACATAACAAAATGTGTGCGTGTATTGTGATCTGCGTGAACCAACACTGGTATCAGGAGGAAATCTGCATAATGTCTACTTAATAATTCGCACTGCTTTGCAGTTTGCTAACCAACGTGAGGTGCCTGTGTGTTTTTATTTATTTAAATGACCAAATGAAAATTATTTTGTCTTTCAGCATCAGTGATGTTGCAGTTGGGGTGAAGGTGAGTTTCCAGCTTTTGCTTAGTTTTCACTACACAAATCACACGTGCCTGCCTTGGACACCGTAGGTGGGTTTTTTTTTTTGGTTGCATTATGAAATCCTTTGCTATGACACTTGACACTGATCAGCCATTAACATTCTGACAGCACGGGAACCCTGACGGGTCAGAACCGGCGTTTAGTTTTTCAGCAATTTGAGCTACGGTAGCTCTTCTGTTGGACCGGACCACACGGGCCGTGGTGGTAGCATCATGCTGTGGGGCGTTTTTCATCAGCAGAGACTGGGGGACTAGTCAGAGTTGATGGCCCAAAGTACAGAGATGTGCTCAGGCAGTGCTCAGACTGGGTTGAAGGTTTGCCTCCCAACAGAACAATGACCCCTAAGCACATAGCCAAGAACGCAGGGGTAGCTTCTGGACAACTCGGTGAATGCACTTGAGGGGCCCAGCCAGAGACATTGACCCAGTCAAACGTCTCTGGGGAGACTTAAGAATGGCTGTCCACCGATGGTCCCCAAGTAACCTGATAGAGCTTGAGTGGATCTGCAGAGAACAAAAGCAGGAAGTCCCCAAATCTAGTTGTGCGATGCTCGCCGCATCATACCGTGTGTGTGTGTGTGTGTGTGTGTGTGTGACAACCCCAGTGTTTTTTCTGAAGTTCATCAGCTGAAGCAGTTATGAAAAATACAAAAACTTTCACAGCATCCACAAGCTTTTGAAAGCTGTGGTACCTCCACTTTCATTTTTTCCAGCCATGGCCACAGCTGAAGGCCACGGCTCTCCAGAAAAGTGCACGGCTTGTGAGAGCTTCTGGCTTCCCAAGTTGGAAATTTTGGCCAGGCAAAGTACTTTCATGTTTATAGCTACAAGGTCTGGGTTGTCACTATAACTAGTAGCCATATCTAACTATATGAGGTTCCTTCATCAGTCCTACCTTCTTTGGGCAACGCTACTTGGACGGGAATTTGACTGGTGTCCCATTCAGAGCTCGTGTCTTGACTTATTATTAGTGTGTCTTGTAACAAGATCCTCTGTCCTACATCTGAGTGAATATAATTTTTGGCTTTACAGTGGATTTTACTGAACAAAAATTTGAAAAATCTAACACGGCGGACTGGTTTATCCGGAGGATAATGCTGTATTTGAAACTCTTTTGTAACACAATAAATATCCATGAAATAAATATAAAGAGACATGCCATAAAGATTAGACCACATTTATTTTTAAATCCCTTTTTTCGTCTTTGTAACCTAATGTTAACGCCAGAACAATCAGATTTCTTTAAAATATTTTTGTGCTTTCATAGTATTAGATTTGCTTTAATGAAATGGGTTGTGTCCTCGTTGATCACCAAACCAACTGGTCTTCTTGTGTATAAGTGTATTGTTCTGGCTACCTAACCTGATTTGTTGAGTGCCAGCTGCACAAAATAAAGTTAAAGTTCTTTCTCGACGGGAAGTGGAACAGTCATAAAATACTGATTCTTCTGATATGGTGGGTCTTTGCCATCCTGTTTATTTCATCAATATTTCAACGTCAGAGAATAACAGAGAGGGTTGCCAGCTGTTGGGGGAGAAATAATTTCTTGGATTCTTTTCGCTCGTGCACTGTGTGCACTCACATTTTGGCCCATGTCAGGCAACTTTATTACCCTTTGAATTTATTTGTGTCATGTCAGTGTAGCAGGTCCTGCAACATCTAGTTTATCGTGACCATAAAGAATGTTGGTGACAAAAGAACATTTGGTTCAAATTCAGTCCGACAGAAATGGGGAGGGGTGTA
This sequence comes from Gadopsis marmoratus, assembly GCA_036023855.1. Taxonomy (NCBI): domain Eukaryota; kingdom Metazoa; phylum Chordata; class Actinopteri; order Centrarchiformes; family Percichthyidae; genus Gadopsis; species Gadopsis marmoratus. The sequence goes on from JAVQJF010129097.1 coordinate 7,467, forward strand.
TGAAGCTATTATAAAGTTGTGTGTGTAATGGGTCCCTAGCCAGGTTCCTCTTCATCCCATCAGTCAGGTTTAAGAGCACAGGGCACCCGTCAGCTCCCACAAGCCTTCTGGGACCTGGTATAGCTCAGGATGAAATGACACATCTTGACATCTTAAATTCAGCAAGATTAAACCCACACCAGAACAGGAGGAGCCAAACCACTCTTCTGCTGTTTTATGTCCCTTTCCACTACTCCTACTACTCCTTTACCCTCCTTCTGGTACTTTAAACTGTCTTCAGAGACCTCTGTTTTATTGTTGTCTTTGATGGCCTGTCTGGAAAATGGAAATAGTTTTCGCAACCATTATTTTACAACTGTGCCTGACTTTCTTGTCTTTGTCTCTTTTTTCCGCAGAGGGGATCTGACGAGCTGAGTATGTACAACAGTCCCAACTCTGGCATGAGCAGCATCAGTGGTGAGTTCGTTCCGACCACCCCTGAATAGGGAGGGGCTTGATGCACTTCAAAAAGCAAGTGGTGTAAGATGAAATACCTTAAACTAAGGAAATGTATGCTTGCTTGCTTTTTGTCTGACAAGATGTTTCGTCTTACCAGGCAGTTTTTATGTTTGAGCATTTCACTTGTTTCAAGCTTTTTAGTCTGGACTTATATTGTTACTGAGATTTTATTACTGGTTCTGAGTAATTTAATTCTTGGAACAAGAATTTCCAGAATTCTAAAGCTGTTTGAGCAACACCGACAGGTACAAAACTGCTTTTGTCAAAGTCAAATTTATTATTTAAAGCATCCTTATCCTTTTCATATCTTGATGAGAATATTGATACAACTCTCGCATCTGTGTTTCAAGTATGGAGCAGGAGTCAGGAGGCTATTAGCTTAGCAGAAGGCTGGAAGCAGGGCCAAATGGCTAACCTGTCTCTCTCCAAAGTAAAAAAAAAAAAAATATGCCTACCATCACGTCTAAAGCTCAATTAATTAATAGGATGTATCTTTAAATATCTTTACAGCAACTTACTCCCCCGAAATTAACAGGGTTCTTACAAAGTCTGGACAGTGTGGAAAATGCTTAATTTGAACTGTTATGCATTCAAGGTTAGGAACATGCTTGAATTTGAATATACTGCTCATGCTTAATTTTCAACATGATCTGGTGTTTCATCTACAGTCTGTCATGTAAACCGAAAATCTTTAATGGCTTGAAATGAAATCAGGGTTCGACATTAACCATGACCGGTGGCCACAAAAACGACTCCCTTCATAGTAACAGTTTAAATGTGATGATAAAAGCTGCGAGAGTGTGGACGTTTTAGTATTAGGTACCTTGAAAATGCCTGAATTTTACAGTAAAGTTGTATGAACTCTGTTTGTTATAAGGTTTAAAGCACTGTTCCATTTACTACCATAGTTCTCACATGTTCAGTGTCACCTTGACCACCAATGCTCTTTATGTTGGTTTTGTATCCTTTTGTTCCGGGCAGCCTCTGGATATACTGAGCCAACAATAAATAAGTGAAAAGAAACGTCAGATTAATTTCTGTCTAGCAAGCCAATCTCTATTCTGGTAGTTGTACAAGTTTACGTACCATAGTCAGGATATGTATTTTGAACGGCACAGTGGTGTGAAGGTTAGCAATGTGGCCTCACAGCATGAAGGTTCTTGGTTTGAACCCACCGGTCGGCTGTGTGGAGTTTGGATGGTGGGAGGAAGCCGGAGTACTTGGAGAGAACATGCAAAGACATGCAGGTTAGGTTAATTGACCATTCTAAATTGCCGGCAGGTGTGACTGAGAGTTACTTATTGTAAACACAGTATACTGTTTTCTTCTCAATGTAAATCCCAGATTATATAGCCTTATGTCAAGACAATGGAACTAGCTAATTTAATTACGGTCTTTCAGTGGCTAGACTGTTATGCTAGTTTTAATAATTCTAGCCAAGCAAAATTGGCTTACCCCATTGGCAGATGTGTATGCTCGATACAAGACAATTTGATCATATTTAAGGATATTTGCTTTCTTTCAACTAGGGCTGTTTTTGCAGTGCAGAATTAGCAGGAAGCCATTGGATTTCTGGTGACAGATGGCATTAAAGGGAATCAAGGATTAATAGGTGTTGAAAAAGGGAAAGAGGCTGCGTGAATTGAACCGTTCTCACATGGGAGCTATTTAGTATCTGAATAACATCACGCTCCTCCGTAGGTGGGCGCCCACACACCGCAGCATGTGACTGGAACAGACATAGTGGATACCACTGCATTTTAATGCCTCCTCACTGTTTACATCATATCAGAAGCATCGCAAGTGAAAATTGCAGAATTATGGATTACTGAATGAGCTGTTCATGCTGCCACAAAGAGGAGATGGGCAAACTGAGGCTATTAAACACCCTGCCAACAAATTAAGAACCATGTTAAAGGCAAAAACAAGGGTTTAGTGAGATTGTCTCTTTAATCAAGGTCCCAGTCTACCATTGGTACATCCAAGCTAATGTAACCCCAGGGACCTGTCTAATAACATGAGATGAAGATTCCCAGACTGCCTTTATTTCGGTAGCTTCACAGCATCAACCACTGCTGATCTTGAATATTCAGCATTACAGAGGTGGATGGATGGTTCTTTAAGTACAGGATTTCCCAGTCCTGCTATGATGACTTTTTTTATTTGTGACAGATAGCATGAGTGGGTCTGGCTTTGATCTTAGCACACATTGTTGGTTTGGGCCTTTTACAGAATACACAAGATGACGCTGGCGATCGTTGCATTGATTAGCACAGTTAATTAACGGTTGGTTTATGCTCAAATTGTAGACGGTGCTTCCAATGGCAGCGACAGTAAAAAGCTGAAAGTGGAGGAGGCCCCACCATCTCGTGTACTTCACATCAGGAAACTGCCCAACGAGGCCTCAGAGACTGAAGTCATCGCACTCGGCTTGCCTTTTGGCAAAGTCACCAATATCCTGACACTGAAGGGAAAGAACCAGGTGAGTGGAGGAAACGCAAATACAAGAACCACAAAACAACGGTTAGGCTTCAGTTTTATACCACAGATGGATTTGTACTGGGGTGGGTGGGATGCAGGCAGGGGTCAAATCTCGTTTCATTTTCTGCCAGCTGACATCTTGCTATATCACGCAAGTACGCATTCAGTCTTGCTATCTTGGACTGCATCTGAAACATACCCGCAGTTCCATACAAAAGCCCATTGTCTGCCTGCTGAGGAGGGCCGTGGGGGGTGCTTGGCATTTGTCCCATAGATTCCTGTCAAGTACAGCTGCTTTGTTCTCCTCACAGTGCCAATGTTGGTATGTGGCCTGCTCTTGATCGATCGGCAGCTGCCTCATCTCAACGTTCAGACAACTTCATCTGTGTTGGTCTGATACCGTTTCTGTTGCCACCACAGTGGTGAATTACAATTTGCTCAGTGAACACTTTGCAGTTGTGACCTCTGGCATAGAGGTTACGTAGTTGGGCCTGTTTGGGTTACGTGCAGGCTATCTAAAGGTACTTAAAATAATTAAATGAAACTAGGTATATGGTTTGTCCAAATTTACTGGAAACTAAGTAAGTGAATAGATAATTACTTCTTGAGCGGTAACAGTAGTGGGGAATTTATCAGAGCTTTGTTTTCGTTTCTCTTGTTCCAGGCATTCTTGGAGATGGGGACGGAAGAGACGGCCGTCACCATGGTTAACTACTACACCACTGTAACTCCTCATGTCCGCAATGTCCCCGTCTTTATTCAGTACTCCAATCACAAAGAACTCAAAACTGATGCTGGCAATCAGGTTAGTAGAGCCTGACAAAGCGACTACGATCGATGCAGGGTTTCATGTTAACCAAACACTACAACAGTTCATAGCATTATTTGCTCAATTTCAGTTGCATGAAAGCTTCTAATACACCGATACAATTCTTCTTCCACGATAAAACTTGTTTGAGAACTACTGCTTATTGTTTGGCAGTCTTTATACTTTGAAATTCTGAAATAACTTGAGGTCTAAAACTGAGAATATGATAATGATCTTCTCTATGTCTAACAACCTACAATCTAGGAGACTACCTGTTTTTAGTATTTGGCCAGTCCGGACTTACGTTCATGCTTGTTCTGTTTTCCTTGCATCAATAATTAGTAAAATGGGTCACCGTCTTGTCTGTTGAGCGCCATTCTTAGAGATAACGACTGACGGCTTGTGTTTGGCTGTAGCGGACCCTGGCGGTGCTTCAGGCCGTGTCGGCAGTCCAGTCTGGTGGGTCACCAAGCTCAGATGTACAGGAAGCTCTTGCTGCAACTTCCAGTCCTGTGCTGCGGATCATCATCGACAACATGTTCTACCCTGTGACGCTGGATGTACTCCAACAGGCAGGCAACAGCTGTTGTGATCCCATACAGTAACACATGTTTCAGGTGGCATGTGACATGTCCATTGTTTGCACTTGAGTGTTAAAGTGTGTATTTCTTCTTTCTGTTGGCAGATTTTCTCTAAGTTTGGCACAGTCATGAAGATAATCACATTCACCAAGAACAATCAGTTCCAGGCCCTTCTGCAGTTCAGCGACCCTGTCAATGCACAGCAGGCCAAACTGGTAAGAGGTTGTTTACCTGCAGCTCCCACTAGTCACAAAAGCATCTTTATTACTGATCACCTACGGTCTAGTTAACTGTTTGTTAGTGCTTTGTAATACCAAATGTAATAGTTGAACATGGAGTATGATGATTTATTCCCCTGCCAGGCACTGGATGGTCAGAACATCTACAATTCATGTTGCACGCTGCGTATTGACTTCTCCAAGCTGATCAATCTAAATGTCAAGTACAACAACGATAAGAGTCGTGACTACACGCGACCTGAGCTGCCCACGGGTGACGGCCAACCCAGCATTGACCCCACAGTGGCCGCGGCCTTCAGCAAAGACTCCAACTCCCTCCTCGGTAAGATCCCAGGTAGATCACACTTTTATTTTTCTTCCTTTTTATCTTGTTGTTTATACCCAATGGCTAAATGTTTTTAACTTGTGGTTATGGCCAGATAACTACAAATGATAAGGCCTTGTCATTAGATTGCAACATGGTATGACTTTATTCTGATGAGAGATTTTGATCAGATTCTGGACAGGTTGGACTAATTTGTAAACGGAAATGGAATTAACCCTGAACGGTGGCTGATGCTGCTGTATTTCCATCCTAAATAGAGAATATCAGTCATTTTGGCTGGTTTAAAAGTTGCGTCCTTGCTCAGTGTTGTAGTGTCGTGGTTTAGTGAAAGTGCTGCTCTCCATTCCATGATTGTCTCGTCTACTTCCTGTCAGGAGCCCTGAACCCTCTGAGTGCAGCAGCGGCTGCTGCTGCTGCTGCAGGGAGGGTGGCCCTAGCTGGACAGGCGGGGTCCAGTGGGGTCCTGCTGGTCAGCAACCTCAACGAGGAGGTCAGTAACACACCTACACACCCCAGTCAGATGGACGTTCACCAACTCTACCCACCACCTTCACCCCTCTGTTTTTTTTATTCTTTTATTTTCTGGTTACGGCCAGTTATCCTCCTCGTGCTACCATTTTCATTTCATTTTTGTACATATTTGACCTGAGAACTCAACTTGAATTAATTAAACTAAACCACTTAATTAGGCTGATTTACCTAACGCGTCTGTGATGTTGGCCAATTCAGTTTAGAAGCTCTTTCAAAGTAAGAATGAGGTGATTTTGTGCACCCAATAATTAGTTTGAGCTTTTTATTCTACAAATTGCCTCTCTGCAGTCAGGCTGACGATATCTGAGCCAGAAAAGGCCCTATTCAGAGAACATCCCCATGTTCTGTCATTTTTTAGGTCTTTACAGAACATTTTGAACCTTAGAGGAGCTGTGAGGTTGTGTGCACTTTAATTTATGGTGTCTGTTCTGATAATCACTAATCACTGAACTGTCGCAGTTGACAATACATGTTGACAAGAGATGGATTGGACCTCTTGTTGTTCCAGCTAGTTTTGATATGAAGCAAAAAAAATTTTAAAGTCTAACCATTTTCTTTGCTGTATTTTCTAGTGTCTTTTACACGCCCAGGGCCTTGCTGTCTTTTATTTTGTTTTTCCTTTCGGTCAAGACTCATTATGCCCCTGTAAAAGAGAGGCGATTTGCTGTTTCTGTCACCGCACCGAAACCCTCCCCTCTTTCCTCCTCCGATGTTCTGCCCTTCCCTTCTCTTGTCAAACTGTATCTAACTCAGCTAACTGTCTCTCTTCTGTTTTTCTCTCTAAGCTCTCCTCACCTCCCCTCAGCTCATATGAAAACTCATATGAAATCATTCTGTGGTCTCCGTCCTAACCTGTCTCAGTTCCGGGAACAAATAGCTGCCTCTCTGAAACGCCTGCTTGCTGTCTTTTCTTCCTTTTTCTAAGCTGTGACTTAACTAGCACCTGATTTGTGTCATCTAATGTCGCTGTCTCTTCATCAGTCTGTTCTCTCTGGCTGTGAATGAATGTGTCATACCGGAGCCTTTGACAGTATCTCAACCATCCAAACGGAATCCCTGATGTTAAGATACTGTGCTTAAGCTTTCTTTTAGCCTCTTGGACTTGTGTGAACGCCACGTTTAAGTCAAGTGGCCTTCACATCAACTCTTGCCTGCCAAATTGTACTGCCAAACAGAATTTTAACTGCATGGTCTCTTAACTCTTTTCCCCCCTCAGCTTCTCACACTTCTGTAGTACCATTCTCCCTTGAGAAAGACAGATTGCAGATCTTTAGACTTCCAACCTTCTGCATGTTGTTTTTATCCCATTGTTATGAGTTTAAATTGCTGGTTTTATTATGATTTTGACGTTAATGTACCTTTACTCCATCCTTGTCCAGGGTGAAAGACATTTTGCCACAAGTTATTTGCTGTATTTTAACTAAAGGAAACATTGATCCAAGCCATTATCTCTGACCAAGCTACCTGCATTATTCCAGTGTACTGACCTATATTTTATTTTTTGTCCCTTCCCCCTCCTCACTTTTAATTTTTTTATTTTTCCCCCAATTTGCATTTGCCTCCCTATTCATCTCCCTCCCCTCCTCCTCCCTCCCTCCCCTCCCTCCCTCCTCCTCCCCTCCATTCATCCTGCCTCCCCCTCCGCTCCATGTGCTGGCGGGGAACTTTTAACCACTCAAATCACCCCTTCTTCCTCCTCCTCCTCCTCCTCCTCCCACATTAACCAACCCCCTCTCCAAATCCCCCTCCATGACTTCTCTTACGCCGCCTGCTCCCCTCCTCCATGACCCACCACCTCCATCACTCTCCGGGGGGAAAACAAAAACCACCATTCCTCCTACCTACCTCCGTTCTGGATCGATCTGTCCATCTCTACCTCCGCTCCGCTCCGACTCTTCTACCTCTCTACCTGTCTCACGCTGCTTGTTGCTCTTCTCTCCCTCTAAAGATGGTTACGCCCCAAAGTCTGTTTACCCTCTTCGGTATGTTATCGTTAGCTCTCTCTCTCTCTCTCTCTCTCTCTCTCCCTCTCTCTCTCTCTCTCTCTCTCCCTCTCTCTCTTTGTTCTATTTCCATTCTATCTTTGAGACATTTGTTATTATTATTATTATTATTGCAAGCTTATGTATATTTGTTTGCATACAGTAGCTTGTTTTGTAATCTGTAACACATTTTTGGCCCCCTGTTTATTGGTTTGAGTTAATTTTTATTACTTTGCCCTAAAATTAATTATGTAGTAATCTGTTAATGCACAGTTAAGCCATTATTTTAGCATGCCATTTTTATTTGTAGCCATCTGACACGGCTTGATAACTTATCTGTTTAGAGGGTGTCTCTTCTCTCAATCTGTTCTTTCTACACACTTCTCACTCTAAAGTCTACTGTAAATTTCTTGTGTGTATTCTGCTATTCTCTTATTTGTTTCTTGTCCTTAAATATCCTTGTCTTTAATGCTAACTTTTTTTTTTTCTCCTAACTGTCTGCTTTCTCTCCACCCCATTTCTTCCCCTCCTGCCTGCCGGTGGCTCTGATGCAGGAGTGTATGGTGATGTCCAGAGGGTGAAAATTCTTTACAATAAGAAGGACAGCGCTCTCATTCAGATGTCCGATGCCAACCAGGCCCAGCTAGGTGAGCAGATATCATAACCACCCAGTTCAGCCATTCACGTCTGACTGTCTTGCGACATTAGTGACGCACATTGTCGGGGGAGGCGGCTAAAGCCTCTGCAGATGTCACGTGAGCATTTATGCTTAATGTGCTATCTGTTGCAGTATTCGCCTAAACGCCAGGGGGCGCACAAACGAAAACAAGTGTTTGTGGAAGATCTTCATAAACCAACATGGCTGTACTTGCCGCATTAGAGCTTGTTGTTGCTGATGAAGAATGCATCTGTTTTTATCTGTTAAATGTGGTGGCAGTCTCCAGAGTTCAGGATCATTTGGCGGCCCTTTAGTCACCCACGGAAGCCTCGCAGAGGTGCTTCTAAAGGCCTTGGCCAGTCCAGCTTTGAAGCTGTCCATGTTGAAATGGAATGCACATCGTCTATTTGCAAAATTCGGGAGTTGCTGTGACAACGTGCAGAGCCCTTGCGCTTGGTGCAGGATACGCGATGACGTCATTTTTGGAGCATGTACCCTCACGTGAGGGACACTGCGTCAAGCATAAACCCTGCTTGTACTAGCGTACAGTTGTGTGCTACACACGATATAAAATATTCTTAACATGATTATCATCACATCAACAGCCACGTTCACATAATGTATAAACAAGCCAAGTTAGCTTTCTGAGCTAATGTGCGCTAACTACACTAAGGATGGATTGGAAATGTGCAACAGCATTTTTTGCAGACACTATACAGCAAACAAAAGCCAGAGTATATATGGTATTAAGTTGCTGCGAGCTGTAAATCTGCTACTTCTAAGCAGAAGGCCGAAGATAACATCTCAGACATCTTCACCGAGCAGACGGGACGACTTGATGTAGTGGACTGAGGGGGTCAACCAATGATTTGAATCTTGGACGTTCAGGGCGCTGCCCCAGTGATTTACATTTATTTTTCAATTCAGTTGGTATTGCTTGAATACCACATGCAGCATCTTAACCACTGACCTTCCTGTCCTTTGCCTTGGCTAAAGCAATGAGCCACTTGAATGGTCAAAAGATGTATGGGAAGATCATTCGGGTGACACTGTCCAAGCACCAGACGGTGGCGCTGCCTCGTGACGGCCTGGATGACCAGGGCCTGACCAAGGACTACGCCAACTCCCCACTTCATCGCTTCAAAAAACCTGGCTCCAAGAACTTCCAGAACATCTTCCCACCATCTGCCACCCTCCACCTCTCCAACATCCCGTAAGTACCAGGCAGCCTGCTCAGGATCCGTCAGTTCTGTTGTTGCTGGAGAATGATAGATAACGAAACGACTAGTACTGGTCATGGGGAATTCGGCCCACTGGGAATTACAGTAGTTTTGTGCTGCACAATAAAAAGGCGAAATGTCTAAGTAGGGCTGGACCCTCAGTCTCGACACTGTTTAAGTACCAGACTGAAAAGACCCTTTTCACAGAAAATATTTTGACATATCATAGCAGGAAAGGAACAGCTGAAACTAATTTGGCTAATGACGGCTCAGTTCCATTAAGTGTCCCAGAGAGCCAGCAGGCACAATAACAGCACCCTGGAACTAGCTCACCTAAATAGTGCTATGAGATAACTCTGTTATGATATAGCGCTATATCAATAAAATTGAATTGAAATACAATTCATTCATTTTAATGTTGTCAATTACCCATTTTTCCCGTTATGTCCGTACATCTGCTGTGAAAGAGGTTTGTTGAGAACATACCATGAAGGTATCGCAGTTTCGGGTACTCAAGGTAGCCGTTTAGTTACTGTAACTGTGTTTAGACACGGTTCCTGTTCAGCCCTACGTGACAGCATCAAACACAGCATTTGAAAATAATCACTTATTTTTATTTTGTAATGGTTAAAACAAAAGGAATCTGTAGAACATGTTACTACTCTGCAAAGTACATTTTCAAAACCTTGTTTGGGCTGGGCAATATGGCCAAACATTGAGATCATTTCTTTGTTAAAATAACATTTTATTGTGTAATTTTCAATTTCCTTGATGTAGTCAAATACTTAAATAATAGCCAGCCTTATATAACAACTTGGCTTAAAGGGTCAGTTCACCCAAATTCATCCAAAGATAGTTCCCTCTAGTGGTATCTGTCCATGCAGATAGTTTGATGGTATATTTATATCAATTTGTGCCTCAATCCCAACACAATGGAGTCGAATGGAATTGTGTTTGTGATACTGAGAGCATTGAAAAATCACACTAAACAGCAACATTTCGTATCCGAAAGGAGTCCCTGTTGACCACGAAGCCTGGAGTTCCTTCCTGACAGTAATCTGTGGACTTTTTATTTTTATAGACAAGACGTGACGGAGGATGACCTGCGGCTGCTCTTCTCCAATGCTGGAGGCACCGTGAAAGCATTCAAGTTTTTCCAGTACGTAGACCTATCCTACAGTAAGATAAGTCGCATGGTGAAGATCCAATATAGGCACCATCTTGGAACATCTGTGACTCTTGCTCCAGTTTAGTGTTACGTCTGTGTCCGTTTCCCCTCGTACTTACCACCTTTTCATATTGTTTCAGGGATCGCAAAATGGCTCTGATCCAGATGTCAACAGTGGAGGAGGCTATCCAAGCCTTGATTGACCTTCACAACTACAACATGGGAGGCAACCAGCACCTGAGAGTCTCCTTCTCCAAGTCCACCATTTAAGAATCTGACCCAGAAACTCCCGACGGTACCAGGGTTTACCGTCTCGGAGCTCAGCTGTCAGAAACCTTTCAGACTGTCTGGACACTGGGTGGGGGTGGGGGGCAAATCGATTGAATCAGTTTTGTTGTTGGTGTTGGGGCTGTGTTGATCCTGTCATTCCTTGAGAGAGACTGAAACCTTTTGACTTGCATCATTTTTTAAAAGAGAACATTTGAGTATGTTGCAGATACTGGATCCTCCCAACTCTTCTTAACTGTACCTCTATTTTTGTGTCAAACAAAACATTGACATGAGGGATTGTCCTCCTGTATGATAGTTTGATGTAGATCAGTGTTTATTTCTTGATTTTAGTTGAAGAGATACAGTACTTATGTGCCTTACTTGACAATATCAACTGTTTCTACAGCTGGGCATGTTCATTAATTACCCTCCTATGCTTCTGAGGCACATTGGTATTGGATATTTTTGGGGCTTAGTGAGAATGCAAGCTGTTTTGTCATCCTCTATACATAATTAGTTCTTTTACAGTTTTAAACGTTTAGATTCACAACATTTTCCTTTTTTAGTTTAGCAGCAGAGAATATAATATAATATGTAAAAGATGTTACAGCAGCCTGTGATGGGCAGTTTAACTTGAATTCCATTATTCCACAAGTATGTTCAGTGCAACATTGTTCTCCCCCCCCCAGTTTTAAATTCACATAACGTCACATATCATAATGTGGCTCGTGGCTAAGTATTTCTTTATGTTTTTGAAGCCTCCCATGCTCTTTCCATAGCAGTGAGGTGTAATTGTCAGTGATGATGGTTTTCTAAGCATGTGTAATTATGATAGGATCTCCTATCAAAGTGTTGCATGCTGTGGAAGCAGTTAGATGAGTCCACTGTGATTTCATTGTCCTGTGACAGTTTACTCGAGAGGGCTACTCAGTTGGACCAAAGTTTCTGTGCCTTTAGTGTTCCTTTAATTAATTTTAACAACAACAAAAAAAGCATTTGGAATCACTGAAATGTTGCATTTCAGGGACAAATGTCAAGAATTTTTAGTGTTGCGTTACTTCCCGACCTCTTGACTCGAGATGTTTGCTCAGAAATAATAATTATGTATATTTTTTTTTTTCTTCTTCCAAGTCCGATTTTATACAGCTCAAAATGTAAGGATTTGGTATAGCTCTGAAGAGGCACAATTAAAGGATGAATTATTTTCTAACACGGGGAGGTGCGACTTGGTTTCCTGCTTTTTGAATTTTCCCTCGTGGTCTCTCGTGTATTCTGCATTACATCTGTAGCATGCCTAATAAAACTATTCTGTAGCTCTGCATTCCCCTCCTCTGTCTCTCTTCTCTGTTCTGTCTGCTCCGCTCACTTCTGACACCGTCTTCAGTCCCAGGGTGGGAAGGAAGCCAAAATTAATTTTGGAGCCACTTGAAAACAAGTCCTAATAAGCCAGATTGAGCCCTCTGATGGTACTAATTCACAAGGCAAGAAGTACGTTTTGTTGATGCGTTTCCCACCCTGCCAACTGACACAATCTATTCCTTTGATGTCTTGCTCTGCTCTCCTCTGGCAGTTGCCTATTTTCTAATCAGTCTCTAAGGGCCTCTGCTCTCCTAACAATCTATCTGATCTATCTACTTGCTCTCGCACCTTTTATCAATTACATAAATGGCCTCCGTTGTCATTTTTCCAAGCTTTCTGCATTTACGAGAGTGCCAGCTTTGGAGTGCTACAGACACAAGCATGTGTTAAGCCGATTAAAGTCACGTTGTATTGCTGCAGAGTGTCAGGTGTTTTGGACACCACTTTGGTCTGTATGAACATAAATGACGGCGCATAACCGCATGGAAAACACTTCTTGTGGGCAGCTGCTCTGGAGGAAGAACAAATATCATTATTTGAGGCAAAGGACAGAGTCTGCTTCCTCTTTTTAACATTATTTCTTAGAACGATTCTCTCATGTCGGCGAGTGTCGGCCATGTTTCAGCTGTGCGAGTTAAATGTTTGTTACTTCAGAACGTATTCAGCAAAGGCGTTTCCATATCCTATTTAGCATCAACTCTTTGAACAAAGGCAAAAACCACCTCGAGCGAAACACGGCTGGTCATGTTAGCTGCTCAAATAATGTGAGCGATTGTAGCTGTCGCTCCACCACTGACGTATCTTGACAACCGGTGGATGGATTGCAATGAAAGTTTGTTCAGGCATTCGTGGTCTGTTGATTTTGTCCAATGCATTTTATATGATATTCTTTTAGGTTTATGACCAAATACCTGCAAACCAAATCACATTCCCATCAGCCTCTGCTGTGCTTTGTGCTAGTCAGTTTAGCATGTTGCATGCTGACATTTGCTAAGATGGTGAACATTATTACCTACAGAGCCTGAGTGATCACTGACGGACCGAGCCGTTCAAATTCAACGTCAGTTGCAGCACAATTTTATTGAAATGCATTTAATTCGTGTTGTACGTCACGAATAAAATAGTTGCCTAAATAAAATAGATAAAAATAGTACAGGAGTGTATGCTCACCTTAAATAGCTTTAGATTCCGCTGTATGTACTTCAGAGATTACTGGGAGCCTGTGATGTGATGTGGAGTTAAGAAAACCTCCCTTTAATAACAGCAGCTTCCCACTGGGGAAATATTGTACATGCAAATTTAGATTTGGGCAACAAATGATAAATGAGACGGGCAAGTTTATTTCACAGTTTCCATTAGAAGATTGGAAGCTAGAGCCGTGGAATCACTGTTCGCCTCACCTTAAATAATAAAATACTGAAGCCCAGCAAAGCTACAAGTGGTCACATGAAATATTTCGAAGACCATGTCTTTTATAACTTTTACAGGTTTATTCCTTCCCATTTAGGGTCAACAAATATTTTGATATAACATTGTGAGTCAAAGGACAAGGGACACCTTAAGAAGCTCCTTCCTGTCGGTATGAAGTAAGTATGGCAGCTGGACTTTCTGTGGAATTATGCTAATCATTCAGCCTTGTGATGTTCAGCTTTATTCATTCAGCTTTATTCATTTACGCGCCTTGCAGCACTGAACCAAATGGATCAATAAATAATACAAATGTAATCAGTGTAATGAAAAATGATTTTTTTCACCTTGTTAGCCACAGTATAATGTTACACAGCTCTCACAAAGTAGGTCAACTCTTAAAACCTGCATTAGCATCACTGCTCAAAAAAAAAGAAAGACTTTTTAAGCAGAGTACAGCATCAAGTCAGTTAAACGTCTGGTCAGTTAAGCAGCAGAGGGGGTTGTTAATCAGTTTCAGCTGCTTTGGTGTTAATGAAATTAACAACAGCTGCACTAGAGGGCAACAATGAGACGACCCCCAAAACAGGAATGGTTTTACAGGTGGAGGACACTGACATTTTTCCCC
>JAVQJF010129100.1:0-31196 GCA_036023855.1 Gadopsis marmoratus
CACACACACACACACACACACACACACACACACACACACACACACTCCGAGCTATCCATCCCAGAGAGAATGACACTATTATACATATGACATCACGGGCTGCTATGCGCGTGCGAACACAGACACACACCGAGGGCACACGCGCGTATACGCACCAACGCGCACGCGCACCTCCTCTCCACTCCAAAAATACGGTACCTGAGGTCAGAGTGCCAGGTCGTCCTCGCGGAGGGGCTGCAGAGGGTGACACGTTCACCCCAGAGGGTGCAGATTCATCGTCCCCACAGCTGGGGGGGGGGGGGTTGGAAGGCGCCGTGTTTGCCGTGCCTCGCTCTCCATGCGACCCCGGCGCCGTCCACCGCCGTCTGCCTCCCAGCTCACTGTTTGCTCCGCCAATACATTAGTGGCGACGCGCGTCACCTTGATCGACGAGCGCCTGGAATTTAAATAGCCACTCAAACACCAATCTGTCACCTGCTACGGGGATAAGGACGAGCACCTCACTGGCTGACCCGGGCCCACGTGACAGCGCCCGTTCACTGATATCGGCCCGTGCCCTCCCTCCCTCCCTCCGATAAGGACAGAGTATAGGTAAAGGTTGGCACGGTCACTCGGGGTAAGAGGGGAGAGAGGGAAGCGATCAGAGGGTGTCTGTGGAGCGGACGGTCCCTCGGCCCCGGTAGAACAATGCTGCAATGAGCAGCTTCTTAGACTACTCGGTGATGAGCGGCGAAGGTGGCTCATGCTCGGTCAGGGCTTTCCACTCGGACCACGGGATTACAACTTTCCAGTCCTGCGCGGTTACTGTCAACAACTGCGGGGCGGATGACCGCTTCATGGCGAGCAGGGCTTCCCCTGACGGCATCCCCCACCAGCTGGGGTCATACCAGTCTACTGCGAGTCCTCTGGGTCTCGCTTATGGGGCCCATCCGGCCTGCAGCTCCAGCTACGGACCCCAAGGTTTCTGCACTACGTACAACCATTACGCGCTCAACCAGGAAGTAGACTCCACAGCGGGATTCCCCCAGTGCGGCCCACTGATGTACTCGGGTAACATTTCCTCCTCCATGGTCTCTCAGCATCGCCAAGGTTACAGCGCCGCCCCCCTGGGTCAACTGCAATATGCCCACGCTGCCTATGGCGGCGGGCACGAGCAGGCAACCCCTTTTCCGGGGTGCGCAAATCCGCTGTCACCACTGCACGCAGCGCACCTGGAGGCGTGCTGTTCGCCGCTGTCCGAGGGCGCATCTTCGGCGCAGACCTTCGACTGGATGAAAGTCAAGAGGAACCCACCAAAAACAGGTGGGTGCCGCGGTGTCTGCGGACAAACGTGGACTAAAAGTGACCCGAGCTCTTTGAATTGAAGTGGTGTCAGACAATGTGGGCAGATGCGTTTCTGTGTGGGAGGAATATAAACACACTTAAAGCCAAGTTCAGTTCTTTTACAGTTTAAATGTGGACGTTTCCTGCCTGTTTGTGCCATCGCCATACTTTGCTGTCATATTATAATGCACGCAGTTGCCTGATGCCTCATGTGTGTTGTGGGCAGAAAACACAACAGGGCGACTCTGTTCTGCATGTTCACTGCGATGTGCTTCTCTGTCTGCAGGCAGATCTGGGGAGTACGGTTATGGGGGTCAGCCGAACACGGTCCGGACCAACTTCACCACCAAGCAGCTGACGGAGCTGGAAAAGGAGTTCCACTTCAACAAGTACCTGACCCGTGCCCGGCGCGTTGAGATCGCGGCCGCGCTGCAGCTGAATGAGACTCAGGTGAAAATCTGGTTCCAGAACCGGAGGATGAAGCAGAAGAAGAGGGAGAAAGAGGGGATTCTGCCGGCCAAAACTCCATCCTCAGAGCCGGGAGGAAGGCTTCAAGAGAAAATAGACGATGCAGAGTCAGAGAAGTCTATCTCAGCCCCCTCTACTCCGTCTCCCACGTCCTCCACGGTGTCCTCTACGGGGGCCGATCCTTACTCCTCCAACTAAGCAGCTGCCTCTGTACCTCTTTGGGCCACACTATATATCAAAGCTCATATGTATCAAAGCCAAAGTCCTGGTTGATGGATGACACATGTGGACGTTTAGGATGAGAAAATGTACTATTTGGGACTGTGGACAATAATATGGGCCATTTCTGAGTCACAGATTTGTTTTATATTGTGAATTGTGGTCGGAGGCTCGATCACATTGCTGCCCAAACAAATCTAGGCCATGGTTTAAATGTGTCCACTTTCTTTTAACATTTGACGTTAAATACCAGATGTGCTGATGCCAAAGATATCTGCTTACACCTGCTGCTGACCAGTGCTGCTGAATGTGCCAATGTAAAGTCACAAATCTGCAACAAATACCTCAAATGTGCCAAAGTTGTGCGTCGTGGCCACCGCCAGGCTGATTGCACTGGATGTCGTCAATTAGGCATCACACAATCAGCGAGATGACCTTGATTATTAAGCGTTATAATAAGAGTGCATTGATGTAGTACCTCCTTAATCACCGCCACCTCTGTGTTTAAGGCCTGTGTGTTCGTGTGTGTGTGTTCGCGACCGTCCGAATGTCTATTGTGTGAGATTTGCATGATGCTTTCATGTATAATTAGCGGGTCGCTGAGTTTTATCAGTTGGGGAACTGGTCATGTATGGCCAAGTATGTCGAAGGCTTTTATCTGTCATCTATTTAACCCAGTGGATCACATACAAGATGTTTTGTCCAGAGCGACGTTTACGGGTCAGTCATGTGTATTAAAGTGCGTTTACCTCTAAAAAGCAAGCAAACCACTATTCCTGTGTCATTGCTGTCTTGGGAGAGACAGAATCCGACTTTTCAGAGGATTATTAAACAAATCAAGCATCTAAATCCGCCCGTCAGACCTTCATTCTAAACGCCACGGACAGGAAGGGAAAGCTCTGTCCACTGTCCCCTCGTTTGAGAAGCTGCATGTGTGTCTTTTACGCAGCGCAGAGACTCTCAATGTATGCGACCGTGCGCGCTCCCGTCCCCTGGGGTAAAGAGTTATTGGCATAATAAAGGCATCTTCATCCACGGAGGACCTGAGAGCGCGGACGTCAGCGTCATTTGTGATGACAATCCTATCGAGCTCTCTCGGCTTATTGAGGGGACAAAAAAACCTCTATTGATTAAAACATCGAGATTAGGCTATCGGCAAGGATGGGGCCCCACTGGCCCTGTCAGCGTCAACTCCTGCTCCCCAAGTCACATGGAGGTGTCATCGTCCCCACCTGACGATGCACGTTGACCAGTGAAAACCTGCAGCCCTGCTATTATTCCAGGCTCTGTTATATTTACGCCCGATGTGTAAATCTACTCTTTCGGGATAAGCACTTTTGAGTGAATAGCAATGAAGCTATATTGTCTTTAAATGGTGGAGCAATGTTGGTTAAGATGTATCCATAAAATCAAACACGTGCGTCTAAACTGGACTCTAAAGTGGACATTTAATTTAGTTTTATTTAACCTACCATTTTCAGGCAGCGCATATCCTGGCCAATAGCCAAACTAAAAGAAAACGGGATTCCCTGCTTCTTTTGCTGTTTTCATTCCTGGTGTGCAGGCTGCGAGTCCATTTTACCATAAAAGGGCATTCAACTCCGACAGAGCCATGATTAATGCGCCACGTCCACCTTTACCTTGGAGCCACCTGCAGAAGCTGCTCTGTTGGAGACCTGCTGGGGCTGCAGAAAGCTGCTCAGTCTCACTCAGCAACAGCAAACATGGAAAAGGAGAGTAAGTTCTGTAGCCAGCCTCTGTTTTACTGATCTAACGTCTATTATATTCTCTTTCGATGTTGTTAACGCGTTGCATTGGGTGTTTTTCTACTCTGCATGAAACTTGTGACAAGGTTAGTCTGGTAACTGCAGACACCCTCTTTTTGTTGTTAGAGGACTGGTTTACGTGGAAATGGGGGAGTATGTGCGCAGTCTCATTGCGCAAGGGCCCGTTGTGTTTGTCAAAGCCAATCTGTTTGAGAAAGAGGTGAAATATTTTCTTTTATTTCGGGCAAAAAAAAAAAAAAAAAAGCCAAAGCACGTCAAAAACATGTTTTTACGTGCTGCATTTGTAGCTATTCTGTGTTCGCAACGGAATTATTGTAATCTGATTGTCAACACGAGGTCGCTAGTAATTTAAATGATGTATTTTTGCATCTTCGCTATTTTAATGAGGCATTGTAAAAAGCGTGTTGAAATATTTTAAGACGTAACGAAGACGTAGTTAATTGCTGTTCCCTAATCTATCGGTATTTATGCTTCTGTTGTTAAGATATTAAAATGATTATATATCAAAGGGCTATTGAGAAAGTTTAGACTGATAGTCCGAGACACGAGGATGTGTCAACATAATTTCATTGTTTTGAACTCTTATAGTCCCACATTATTTTGAACAAAGGAATATACATTTTAAAACGCTGCTACAACACAGATTTAAAGGTCAGAGGACGGGTTTAAATAACAAAAACAACATTTTGTTACACTTTTAACAGCCTATTATTTCACGGGAGAACTCGTAAATATGTTTTTGACTCTCATCAAAACTTTTCATAATAATTTAGACATACACACACTTTATACCAATGTCTTTGGGAAATATTTATTTCGCAGCCTAATCTGCATATTTATATATTTTGTTTACGAGCCTCGACAACATTTTAATCAGCTGCCTAACTGATATTACAATGATTCGTACACATCTGGTGTCCCTCTACTTTGCCTACAATTAAAAATTCCCCTCTGTGCAACAGGGACTGACAACATTTTGGCACATAGTTACTCATTTGGCCACAGATTCCAATGTAATTTATTTTTGTCGTGTGTGTGTGTCCAAATCTGAGACGAGTTTAGACGTTAAATTAATTAGAATGTAGACAAAACAGAAGCTGTAGTATACGTAACACGATGTAGAAAGTTGCTTTTTATTCTTACAAATTATTAGCTAATTTGTGTGTGTAAAACAAATTATGCTAAAATTAAATTAAAATGTATCGCCGTGTTTCTAGAGACCAGCATAAACTTCCTCAAGGACCCCACTTTTGGGAGGTTTTAGCTCCCTCCAGGCGCCTGTGCGCTATATGCAGGAGCCACACAGAGTGGATTAGAAACGCAGCTGATCCTCAAAAGAAACCCCCCGGGGTCAACCCTCGGTCACAGTTTGAGTTTGTTGTCCCAGCACCACCCACACCTAAACAACGCAGTCACAGTCCAACTCCGGCGGCCCGTTTGACCAAAACAATTTGAGACTCCTTGGTAAATGCTAAAAGTGACCTCAGCGTCGTGAAACCAGGACGTTTTTACTGGTCCGACCGACAGATTCTGGCCCCGCGCGGCTGATGGTTCCCATTAGGTCCTTCAGATAAACACATGGACGATGACAGATGTTTGACGAAAACCATTATGGCTTTGTGAAGGAGGAAAAGATGTTTAAAGCTTTTGACTTTAAGGAGGTGACACGAAAATTGGATGCAGAAATCATTTGCGCGTCCGACTGTAGATGAGGCCTAAATTACGCGCGCCTTGTGCCAACCACACATTTGTGCCATGGAAACGACTGGAAGATGAAGAAAAATAATGACTTTTTGACTTTGATTGGTAAAATTAACTTACTGTATGAACTCCTATAACAACACTTTAGAAAATATTTTAGGTTGTCCATACAAAGGTAAACGGTAATCTCTAATTCAAACACGTTAACCTAGATTTCTTTTTTCCCTCCTCAAGAGACATACACGGAAAATTCTGATTCTGAAACTTTATAAAATACCAATGATGCAAATAGGTTACTAAAATTAAATGTGTTTAGCTGTTAAATAATCTAAATCGAATATTTGAGTTGAAACATCATATTTGTATATTACATTTAACAAAAATCATTTCGGATATAGAATGACAAGAAAGAAGGTCAACAAAGCCTCATTTAGACAGAAGAATTTTTAAAATATCAACTTGTGAAAAGGCAAATGTGTTCTGGTGAAAAAATACGATTCTTGTTTAAAGTTTTGCTTTTTTACATAATTTTCCGTAACATTTTGGACACATGTGAGCTGGCATAGATATTTAAAAGCATTTCATTCATTACAAAGGAGTCCCCAATATTTATAAGCACATTTATCTTGGATTTCTATACATTTTATTATGTTTATATATTTTTTTTCTACTTGAGCACTACATTATACAACATAATATTCATTCATTGATTATAACTTGGCCTTTATATTTTGGAGGATGCCATGGACCATTTTACCTCCTCACCTCCTTTTTATTCTCAACCTGAATCCATGTTGGGAAGGAAGCAGGTTTAACAGGGTGCTGCAATTAAAGCTGACGTTCACTGTCTGTGGCCAGCTGACAAAGACTTTGGAAATCCTTCGCAAAGATATAGCACGTCATGTTTTCCTGAAGACTGAATTAAAGCAAAGAACAAGAATAGTGTGTGTGATCGTGTCACTGTTCTTCTCCTAGAGCTATCAGTGAGCAGATCAGTTGATTTGCAGCGTTGACAGCATAGACTGACAGGCCACCACCTCAGTGTACAGGTATTTACAGTGCACACACTTTCACACAGAAATATATTCACACACAGAAATGCAATAACATTTACAAGACATTTGTACTGAGGTTGTTCATAAACAAATGCACATACAGGTGCTTGAGGATATGAAGGTCAGGCAGGAGTTTGTGCATGCTTTCACAGGTTCACACACACACACACACACACACACACACACAAACAGACACACACAGACACACACACAGAACTGAGAGAGAAAGAGAAAGGAAATGTATTTAAAAATGTCAACCTGGAGTGTCAAACTGATGCTTCTGCCATTATGTCCATTTGTGTGTGTGTGAACGCACGCGCACGCGCACGCGCACACGCACACGCACACGCACACGCACACACACACACACACACACACACACACACACACACAAATACATACAAGAGTGTAAAGGTCCATAAAGTTCTGAGAGAAGTACCTCAAAAAAGTAAAATAGGAGGGTTTGGAAAAAAATGAGAACGCTTTTACAAAAAGAAGTAGGTTCAGAGGCCCGGCTCATTGTACCACCTATAGAAAATATCCATTTGGCGTTGCCATCAAACCTTATTGATGGAAGCTTATAAGGTTCAGCCTCATTTCTCCATTATAATAGAGAAATTCTAAGCAAATGAAAAGGTGCAGTGATGTGAACGCAAATATAGTCTGTGTGTCCTCGAGGCCTCTGCAGTGACACTTGCGCTGATCAGACTCTTTAAACACTGATCTTAGTTGAAGTTTGTTTATGGTCAGCCATGGTACTATTCCCTGGACACACACACACAGTTTGAACACGCAATAAAAATCAAAACAAGAGAGCGAAGCAGAACTTCAGAGTTTCAGTTCTCAGACAGGCTGACTCTTGGCCTATTTGTGATAACAGAGAGGCAGACAGAACGTGATGGAAACCCATAGAGATAGAGAGGCAGACAGACAGAAGTCACTCATCAGCGTAGTCGAGGTATTGGCACGTCTGTGCTCACTGACCACTCCCTGGTTGTGATTGTCAGCCAAAATGAATTCCTCCATCGACAGATGTGCGTCTCCATGTGCCGATAAAGGGACGAAGCCGATAGAGGGATTGACAGTATGATGGAGGAAGAGAAGGAGGGGAAAGCGATGACATCATGTGGTCAGTGACTGTTTGTCGTGTGCATGTGATGAAACAGTGACTGAAACAGTAAAGTGCATCGCAGTGTTTAGAGGGAGGGAAAAGCAGAGATCAGGTGGTAGGTTAGAGGCCGACTGTAGCGCTGTACGTCCACAGCAGAACTCACCTCGAAGAGTTGTCTGCAGTTTCCTCGTGTCGGCTGAAGCCATCCTACTTGGCCAAATGGAGTGACACAAAGGCATGCGAACAGAGGCGAACAGAGCCAAGTAGCAGGTCTGAGGCCCAGAGGAGGAGAGAGGACTGGGAGAAGGGCAGTGGTCTAGAGGCAGAGGTTCATCCATCACACATGTCCCGACCTCAGCTTGACCCCAGCATGGCAGCCAATGAGGCGCCCTCGCCCCCAAAAGAAAGCCCTCCACCACACACACACAGATACCCACACACACTTATTTACCCATACACACAAGAGATCGGGTGACACTGAGTGGAGTCTGGATGCTCTTTGTGTTGGCTATTGTTGTTTCCCAGAATCCTTTGTTTTTTACATGACTAATGTGAGTACCAACACCTGACAGACAGGCTGTTCATCCCATGTCTCTCTCTCTCTCACACACACACACACACACACACACACACACACACACACACACACACACGCACACACACACACACACACACACACAGACACATATACACATACACGCATGCACAGACACATGCGCACACCTCTCGGACAGGAATAACCACTTAGGAACACCCTGGCCAAAAAGCTGTGTAGGTCAGAGTTGCTATACACGAATAAGACAGACCTGGATCGGGGACACTGAATACACAAAATATTTGCAAATACTGCAAAAGGCAGCACAAATCTGCGTACTTTTCCATCGTTAACATGAATCTGAAAGAACGGATATACTTAGATAAAGAGAAGTGGAAGAGTTACAGAAAGAATTTTAGGCTTTTGAGTAAGTGCAATTTGGATTGTAGAAGAAAACATCAAAAGGTTCAAATTGTTCAACAGAGAAATACTGTTATGTTTGACCTGTGTTTTACCCTTATGTGGGCTCTTTAGAGGCCAGGCATGAGATGTGTTTTTGAGTGCTACCTATCTTCATCACAGACAGGAGACGTTTATCTTCTGCCATAAAGCCTTTCTCGCATGTTGTTAATGTAGTGAGTTGCAGTTTGGTTAGGTTTAGGCACCGAAAGTACGTACAGTAGTTCGACCATGACTTATTATTTTAACATAAACCGTAATATTTTCCTAAACCTAACCAGTGTGCTTTCTAAAATCTAAAATTTCTAAACCCCGTTTCACACACTGTTGTGCCGTTTGTTATGCTTGTTGCAATTTGCCTTTTGAACCAAAGATGTAAGATTAACACACAAAGCAAAAACATAATCCCAAACCCTAAACTGCATGGCCAGCAACACATCCAACAGCCTTTCCTGAGTGCTTGTCAATAAGAAAATACAGCCTGAGCCAAAGCCTTTGATATAAAGGTCCCGAGCCTTTGGTCTCATGAATAACTAGTGAAGTAGCATGTGTTAAAATGGCCTCAAGGAGATAACTGCTAACATATCACAGAAAGAAACACAGAACCACAGTCACTACTTTCTCTCTCACACACACACACACACACACACACACACACACACAGCTCCAGGGCAGAAGAGGCGTTTCAGCACCTCAGATTAAACATCTCCATGTCAAGGAGAGTTTGGAAATGCGTGGACTCTGCTCGGGGTGACGTGCAGCGTTTCTCGGGACGTTTGAGCTCACATGACACCGCTTTTACCTGAGTGCCACCTGTCAGTCCACCAAATAGGAAGAGCAATTGTGCTCACGTGCGTTGTGACAGAAGACCACTGGAAACACAATCTGGGAGGGATTAGGGAGCAATTTGTGCGTTAACTGACACAAAAATGGAGCACTCAGCCTCTTTGATGGTTACTGACAAGAGTTATTAGGCTGGGTCACATCCAGACATTTTGATCTTTTTCAGCGAAATCTGACACAGTTGTTGCACTTGTCTGGATTCCTTCTTTTTCGCATCTTTCGACCGATATGTTAGAGCTTTTCGGATGTTAATGGCACTAATTTAAATGAGGACATTTCAACATTTTTGAGCCATTAGATGAGCAGTACCCATCAGAAGCAAAAATCAAGTTTCTCAGTTTATTGACTGTGACATTACACACACAAACACACACACACACACACACACACACACACACAGCAGTAAATCCAGCCTGGATGTTAAAACAGACAGTGTTAATACAGCAGCTTGTTATTGTAAGGGATGACTTGGATGTTTCAGTGACAGATGTAAGGCTTAGTGTAACTCTAAGCCTCTCGTTTGTACACGGCCTGCAGCGCATCACACTGTGGGAGTTTGAGAGGCAGAGTGAAACTATGCACTGATAGGCTGCCTGTCCCCTTTAGGCAAAGAGCAGTCTAGATTTGAATCTCCAGCCCTCGTAACAGTAAGTTTAGCAAGACAAATTCATCCTGAGTCAAATCTGTGGGATACTGTATGGTTATGGCTGTGTAAACATACTAGATAAAAGCCTCTTATCACACTGTTGGCGTTGACATGTTGACAGAGCACCGGTAGCCATCGCAAAGCATCATCAATTTAAGATTTTATACTTTTTTCATAGCTACAAATGCTCACTATTAGAGTGGCCAAGGCAGATCAAGTGTCTCCCAGAAGCCTCTTCTGATATGTTGTAAGTCATTTCTGTTTAGTTTGAGCGTTTCCACGTTTACTGTATTTTGTGTCAAATTGCTCAATTTGCTTGCTTGTTTAGTTTATTTGCAGCATATTTTTCTACATGCGACATACATGTTTGCCAAAGTCCTGAGGATGTTTTCTTCATTCACTTGTGTGACTTGGGCTCTCTCATTTACGGTGAACAAAGAATTACAGTGGTGGTCGGTTCAACATGAGCAATGAGCTTTAAATGATAAAATTAAACAATAAACCTCTCGCATTACGTTTTTGAAGAAACCTTCAATAACCTGCTGTAATGCCCTTGAACTAACGGCGCACTTACATCTGCAAATCTCCTACCATCCCTCTCCTCTTCTTCCTCCTCCGGCTGATTGATCAACTTCGCCAGAAAGCAAGTTACCATAACAAAGAGACATGCCGGCCACCATTTACTACAGTTATATTGTCGTTTTTCCACGTCCTTGTTAAAGAAGTTCTCATTCCTGACAGAAGAAGGCATATTCTGTTAATCTGATGACAGAGGCAACACCTGCACAAAATGTTGATGCCACTCACATATGTAGGAAGCTTATATGAACTGTCACCACTGGATCTAAGGCTAGTTTTTACTTTGTGCTTAAGGGCAAGGCTTAAGGGCTTGTAAGGATCTGTGTCAAGTAGCAATGAAACTCATCAAAGGACATTATATTTACTTTTCCACACCCACTTTCACCTTGCTTCTTTGTGATTTATAGAAAATGCAGAGAACTAGAGACTTTGACTTAATATACTTTTACTTGGTAGTGTATGTATTGTATGTCCTTACAGTGTACATCTGTGAAATAGAAATCCAGTACAACACCCCAGCAAGTTTTTGTTGACACTGTATGAGAGTGGTGTTGTACTGGAATTTGAGGTCCTACTTTAAAGTCCCCTGAACGCGAGCCATTTTCATTTCTTCTCATAAATTCACAATTCAATAATATTGGATAGTTTTAATTCTAAAATTTAACAAATCACTATTACAGGAATTATGATGTGTAGTTAGAATGTAATTAGCAATCAGTCGATGGCCTGTACATCCTGTTTTTGGGAGGAGCTACTTGACCCTATAGATATCAATAAAATGAATTAACCCAGGCTAAGATTAAAGAGGTACTGCACACTTACACATGTTTTCTGAGCTGTAAACTAAATGTACTGTGGTGAAACACATCAGTGCAGGTGTTAATATTGACATTTATTACCAAATTTCATGACTTGAACACAGCTCAACATGGCATCACTGTTTTAAATCAGCCCTGAACTTGCAAGACCAATGCTGACATAGAGTTATCTGGTTGGGAAACATGTATGTCATGAAATTTATGTTAAACAAGTACTCGAATCAGTGTCAGTCAGTCTCCCCTATGTCTCCTGACCCACACAGTGTGTAGCCATGAGGTCACACGTCCTACAGCTGCTGTTCCCTCACATTTTTTAAATATGCTGGGAGAGCTGGTCCTACCAGGGCATATTTACACTGTAACATACCTTTAAAGTGCCGGTACATGAGATTGTCTGACCCTGGTGTCAGAGGAAAATTGGGAAACTCCCCAAATAAACCCAAATATTCTTTTAACGTCAGTCAGTGAAAGAGAGTGAATAGGAAAGAAGATGTGCTTTGAGTGTCTACTTTGTGTCCATTGTGTAAAGGTATTGTGTGTATGTGTGTGTGTGTGTTAAAGCAAACTGACCTCTCTAACGCCGCATGCTCACCTACAGACAGCTGGACAGTCACCCTTGTCAACACTCCCCCTCCTCTTGCTCCCCCTCGCTCGTTATCATTTGAGCTCCACAGAGACTCTTCTAATGACAGCGCTTGTCTATAACATCGTCGTCACGGCTCGTGTGTGTGTGCGTGTGTGCACTCGTACGGGTGCATGTTTGCCCTGTAATGACAGCGGCTGTCTATAACAGCTCGTCCTGGCAGGGATCATTCGGTCCTCCCTCTCTCCCACGTCCGCTGTCCGGTGTCACCCGTGTTCGGGTGGACGATGATGTGATCTTTAGTCCCCTCTGCGATCTATAGACTGGCATTTGGCTCAGGGAGCGTCCCCCGGCCCTGACATGCATGCTAAAGCTTGCCGCTGTTCTGCCGATATCCCTCTGCCGGCCTTACCTCCCCCAACAGAAAGTTAACGCCAGGCAGCGCAATATTCCGACAGGCAGGATTAGATACTGGAGTGGCAGTTAGCCACTGAAGTTCGAGCCCTGTAGGGAAAAGTATAGACGCTCTGTGTGTGTGCATGAATGTGTGGTGCAGTACGTCTTTTGTCCTTGCACAGTAGCCTAGCAGTTCTGAAAGCAGTTCGTTCATTCGTGCATGGAGTCATTTTATTTTCATTAGCTGCTGAATGCTACTTGTATTAGGGAAACCTTTTTAATGTAGCCTACTCCCATTACTTGACCAGAAATGTCATTTTCTCTGCTTAAAGTGAAGCTCAATCTCTTTTCAACTCTTCCTACATTAGGCCTACTTGGTGTTCACATACTGCGTTGTCGCAGGCATTCAGCAAGCTGATGAGGCAGCTACCTCAAAGATATTGCAAAAGAAATCAAAAATTAGCAAGCATAGCATAGCTGGAAATGGTAGCTAGCTGGAAAAGCTAACACGTAGGTGCTTATTTCATTGAACTGGCTGAGGCAAGGGGTTACCGGGTGTACTGCCCAGGTGCATAGGTTTTGATTTAAAGTAACGCTTTGTATTTCTCACGCACCACTGCAACAGTAGACAGATGTATTGTACGTGATCAGGCCATGTCATGCCTTAAATTATATTACCCACTGTAATTATATTTACATTCTTTCATTGGCTTTTGTGATAGGAGTGATGATGGAAAGGTCTCCTTTGTGTCATTACTGAATATGAGACTATTTTGTGTGGTTGTCGTGATTACGGTGTTTCATTTCATTAATGTGATGTATAGAGGGAATCACAGTGAGCAGAGGGGTTTGCAGTGGAGATATTTCTGGCTAACCTCTTATGGTGTTGGCCCATAACACAGTACCGTAAACGCAGCTTTACACTCAAAGTACGCAAATGGCGGCCATTGTTTGATATTGTAGTTCAAAGTCAAGTTAAGAAAATACTGTTCTTTTGTCAGACATTTGTTTGAGTCATGTTAGCTCCTCCAAGCTAACAACAAGGTGGAAGGATTTGGTAGTTGTCTGATACTGGATACGCCTTCTTCTTCCATCTTTAGTTCTGGCATAGCACTTATGTCGTGATCTGACAACCTAATATCACTTTCCTCCTACCTGTCTATACTTTTGCTACATGTGGCTGTTACTGCCTGAGTTGGTTGATTTTTTTTTCCCCCTCCACTACAAGACTTATGCTGTTTTAGTTTCTTACTATGACACCTGGCGTTAGCATGTGTTTCCTTGAGCACTTTTGGTGCTTTTGTATTTAGAATTAGCAGTATTTATTGTGCTCGCTGCAGAAGCCCCCGTGCTGATGGTGGTAACTAGAAAGTCATTATAGGGTCAAACACTACTGGACTTAAGGGGACCTCCTTTCATCTGTTCATTCATTTCCTATATCTTCTCATCTTGTTCAGGATCATGTGAGGCTGGAGCCTGTCGCAGCATGCCCTGAACTACACCCAGGACAGGTCACTACTCTATCACAGGGCTAAGTGAGAGTGCAGCGCAAAACCAACACATTAATGAACACTCAGTCCTACAGACAATTCTGTTTAAATGAAAAAGAAAGAAATTATCTTATCAATCACTTTACAGTAGATAAATACCTTTTAAATGTGCTCATCCAGTTTCCTTTAAGTTCATATACAGTATGTTTGACCATAGAAAGTCTATCTCAGCCCTTATTAGCCTGTTGTATTGACGTATGTGTTCTGTTTATGCGTCCGTGTTTTCTGTCTCTAATGTCGGCTTATATGCTCCTCGGTGTGCCATTCGGTCTGTGTGGTCCTGAGGGACTGGCTGTGTACACTCCTGCATTGATGCCATCACACTCTCATCTGCATACCTGACAGCACAGACCTTCTTCTTCCTTCCTTCAACCCCCTTTCCTCCATCTCTCTCTGTCTGTGTGCTTCCTCCAGTGCAACCTTTTTACTGTCATTTCTTCTTATTTACCCCTGACTTTTCTCTCTTTTTTTTTAATTCACCTTTCTTGGTTGTCCTGTCTTGCTCTCTCTTTCTCTCATCCTTTGCCTTCTCACCCCCTTGCTTTTTTTTTTCCTCTCTGGGTCAATACTGTGTGTGTTGGGGATTCAGCGGTTGCAGTTTCTAGATAAACACCCTGTTAGCAGGATTATCCCTGTTGTCCTAACAATGTAAACCCGGGATTAGGCCTGACTCTCCAGGGATATACGTGTGTGCATATTTGTGTGAGTGTTATCCTGACCATGTAAGCTCGCCATCTGAAAAGGCTGCCTTTCAGAGCATGTACAGCAAGTCAGTAGAGGCAGTCTAATTCATATATGTGTGTGTTTAAGGTGTCAAAATATGTGTCCTGACATTATATCATTTAAGTCATTTTACTTAACAAAATGTACAGTGGAAATCTCTTCTTGCAATAGCTATAGGACTCTGTAAAAGTTTGTAAACAAATGAAAGTTACATTAATATTAAGGGGCCAGATTCAAAACACCACTGCACTAAAGCTATGCTTGTGAAATGTGATCCAGGAAAGCCAGTTTGAATAATAGATACATGAGTTTAAAGGCTTATCACACACCAAAACTGGTAGGAAGGATTTTACGACTGTGACAAGCAGTGACAATCATTTTATCCTCTATTGCAACGATCTCCAGGTAAACAGTAGAACTTGCCATCCTGTATCAACACAGTGGATGAATTAACATGAATGTGGGGATGCCTTTATTATGCATGTCTCGACATAGCCTTAGGCTTCCCTTATATGAAATCATGTTATGGAAGTGAGGAATTTATCAAAGATAAAATATGAAAATAAATTTTATTTGCATTGTTTGCAAAAATCAGAATCAGTCTGTATCACTAGAAACAAATTATTTACATGAAGGGCTGGAGGAGAATGAGCTGAAAAGAAAGTAAGGCGGGGAAGCGAGTAAGGGGGCGGTTGTGAAGGCGGGGGCGAGGGCCGTGGTGGTGATGGGGAGGTGAGAGATCAAAGGTCAGCACCTCTAGTGATATCTCCTGTGCCAGAGAGGCAGTCACGACCCGGGCAGCGGAGGTTCAGGTGTCAGAGAGCGACGACTGACTGACAAGACCAAGCGGGACCTCTCCTGCGCTCCACCCCAGTTGGATCTTTCATCCTTCCTTCCCTCCCTCTCCCCATCACTCCTCCGTGACCCATCCCTCCCTTCCTTCAAACGCTACCTTCTTCACTCTCTTCACTCTGTCTGCCCACAGAACCCCAAACCCTGTCATCCTCTCATCCTTCCCTCCTTCCTTTCCTCCCCACTCACCTTCTTTTTCACCCCCTAAACTAAACATTACCACAGGGTTTCACTCAGCAGGCCAGGCTGACTGGGGCAGCTCTCTGTGGGGCTGCATGTCTTCAGTCCACCATACAGCTTGCACAGCTTACATTCACACTCGCAGAGAGAAATTCTCAGGCACATTCTGCACATTTAATGCACACATGTTGGCGTGTAGCTTACACTGCAATTTGAGCATTTGAATATGAAGGGAGTTTCCAGTTATAACTGTTCTAGTTGTTGATATCATGCCTGTAAGTTATGAAAACACTTATTTCACTGACCTCATTGTAGAGGTCTGCACATGTGGACGCCACTAGACAAAGATGTATCCTTGAGGTATATATGACTCTGAATATGAAAGTACCTTTCTAATATAATGGTTTGTTATTTCATGTTCCAGTACTGGCCTACCATCACCTCCTTTTTCAGGGTAAAAGCCAGTTTAAGCCTGTGTCGGGCTCAAGTTCTGTTGTTTACAATGTTATAAGGAGAAGGAGCCTCCATGTTGTATAAAAATTAAGCTTTCCCTTTAAGGGTTAAAAAGTAAGTTATATAGGCCTCTATCAGCAACTCTGGACCTGCAGTTAGAACAATGAGTTATGAAAGACAGAACTGAGAATCCAGAGAACAATTATTGAGTCACTTTTATTGATTCTATTAACCTCCAGACTTATTATGGTCATTTTGTGCTGTGGGACAACAATCGTTTCATTTATTGCAGCTTTAACACATACAGAGTACTCATTTCCATCTTTTGATGCAACCATTAAATCAATATAACACACCCATTATTGTGGGTGGATGACATTATAGACTTGATACCCATTGAGTTGGGAGGGTTTGAGCGGCCCATTTCATCATCAGTGACTATTTCCTAATCACAGCACACTGTATTACCAAGACTTAAAACTACATATCAGAGAAACTATGTTTACATGTCAGCATGCTTTTAAAATATGATATGCAATGTCATAACAGTGGATACCTGGTCGCCAGCCACAGCCTGATAGATTAACCACAGCTGACCGCAGGTCACAGTGATGTTGTCATCTCATCCACCACCGGTGATGGACGAACAAAATGTAGCTATTAGTTATTGAGAGGCTTTACAGCTAATGCCAACATTTTCTTTCAAGTCTTCCTTTCTACATTATGTTTATTATGACAAATTAACTAGAGTTAAGGCATGGTTAGGGTTTTGGCAAATCTAACACTTGGTCAAGGTTAGGGAAAGATCATGGTTACAGTTTTAAAAACAGTGACACTTCCTACATTAGCACTGAATGTTGGCATTGGATGTAAATGGTGAGGTGGGAAATCATCCAATATGGGCAATATTCCTATAAATACTGAACTGTGTAGACAGATGTTAGAACACATTTGTTAAGCACACACTGAAAGCATCTACTTTGCATTATTGTCGCTGCACATGTCTAAAATCCCTTTGAGGCAGTCTGTTTGAATTTCATTTGCTACATAAGACCATTAGCTAATGATATGTAATGTACCTGCAGGTCTTTGATGGACTGTATTTGTACATTTTGACACACTGTGCATAGGCAATTGTGTAATTCAGCAAGTCTAATTAAATATAATCGCTTTTTAAATTTTTTTTTATCAGGGCTCATGATAATGGGCTCTCAAAATACAGTACAAGGTTTTTATTTAAGTATTATTTTTACACTCAGCTTTCTTACTGCATATAGTGTGGGAACAGAGGTTTATTTCATAACCATTTCACGTCTGCAGAACGGACCTCACCCCGAAGGTATGGACAAGCCTCTCATCACTCTCTTACTGCTTCATCATGATGTTGACTGGCACGCCTGAGGACACGAGACAGCCAGACATAGGCACCGGCAGGTATGCACACATCGACATATACTTTGGAAGGTGCAGGCTGCACGAAAGGCTTCCAGTGTTTCTTCTGTATTGCCTTTCATTAACTTGTCTAATACAATCAAAGACTGTCAACAGGAGTGACAGAAGGAGAAAGAAAGGGAAGAAAAAGAAAAGAGATTGCCTCCTTCCTTTGACAGATATGACTCTGTTCATGCAGCTGCATCTAAAATTAAATTTACTTTTTCTGTCTGATGGCATTGTTTCTGGTCTTTTGTTGTCCTTGGGCATTCTGCACACACAGATGCATCACATACACATATGTAAAGGTGAGAAAAAGTAGTGAGAAAAACACAACTGGGCTCTGGGCAGCATACATTCTCCGCTGTCAGCTCATCATATAGTATATATCCTGAAGTGCACACCTGCATGTTCCCATAAGAAAATAAAAAAATAAAAGGCAAGTATTATTGTTGAACGACATTTTCAGCAATGCAATCAGGAAGTTTAGCGAAATGCCACAGCTTAATGAAATAACGACATAATACATTTACCTCTCTGCATAAACCGATGGCTTATTTCTTTGCTTTCGGGAGGCGCGTCACTCTGCTAAAGGTTAAAAGGAAGATATTCTAATCAGGGACTCTTTACAGAACAGCAGCTCAATAAGGTCAACTGGTGTCACAACATTCAGTTTGGAGGGAGGACTGTGTGTGTGTATGTACAAGTGTGCGTACGTGCACTAGTGTGATGGTTACGTCGCAGCCACCCTCTGCTCCCTTTTCTGTTGCTCATGCAGAATTTTTTTTTCTTCTCTCTTGTCCTATGTTAGGTTGCTTGTTTCTTGCTGCATCTCAGCTTCACATGAAAACACTGCCACCGCATCCTTCTAAGACACACACACACAAACTGAGTCACATGTAAAGCGCTGGTGTCTGACGGGGTGATCTGCCGGCCAATGGGCTGTATTGATTATTGGGCCTGGGGAGGTTGGTGGAGCGGCAGCAGTAATTAGGGCTTTTTGGTGTGGATTAGCTGAGAGAAAAGGTCACCCGCTCAACATCAGTGGCAGGACTACAGGCAGGAACAGGGAGGGGTGGACGAGTGGAGGGGACTGTTCCCAAACACGATGACCATGATTGGCAGGGCCATGTATGTATAGATGCGTGAGCACATGCAAAAACTGACTGACAGACATCTTAAAGGATGATTCTATTTTACTATGACATTGATCATATTTTTGCAGTTTTGTAGCCATCATTTATTGATTATGATGACAGTGTATTCTCCAAAGTAAGGTGATGTCTGGGAACACAGTGACGTCTAATATCTGACCGGGCAAGAAACAGTTTGTAAACAAGCCAGCAGTTCAGAGAGACTTTTAAAACCACTTTATTTGGAGGCAACGTGAGCTCAGTAATAATTTCCCTTTGTACAGGATAACTGTGTGGACAGAACCACGGTAAGTGGGGTATGTGAAATTTAACAGGTTGGTTTGCCTTTATTGTCTCTTCAAAATTGTGTTTAGAGGGAAACGCAATAGATTCCGACGCCTGTTTACAAGTCTTTGGGAATGATTTAAAGTTGTCACATGAGTCAGCGTCAGTTGGGGCTGAAGATTACAAGTTTGAAAATGAAAATAATCTGGGGGTGTGGAGTTAGAAAGAGCTGACCAGACCCCTGTAACCCGCTGCTCATTACATTAGGTGCTGCTAGCAAACTGAATCTCTGACCAAATTCTTGGAGGTCCATTCGCATTGTGCCCCATGGTTCTGACAAGGAAAACGAATGCATTGAAAAATATATATATCTCTGCTTCTGGGATAACAGAGAGCTGGTGCATCGATTTTGTTCCTTTTTTTTCTTTTGACTGTCCATTCTGAGTCTCACAGTGTTAAAGAAGTGCAATGCTAAATTAGAAGTACTCTTTTAAAACTCTATGAACGTCTGACAACTCGTCAAATTAGATGCATTTAAATAGGCTGAAGTCATTAATTTGCTTCAAAGGGCTTTACAATCTATAAAACACAGGACACCCTCTATCCTTATGCACTCAATCTGGATAAGTTAAAACTACAGAGTTTCCCTTATAGGAATTTAATGTTTTTTCCACTGTCTGACTTCTTTATAGAAACGCCGCCATGGTTCCCAATCTTTAGCAATTAATTTGGTGAGTGCAGTGTTATCATAACCTGTAGAGCCGATGGCCAAAGCAACACAAATGTGATCCAAGTTGTAAAAAAACAGCATTATCCTTTAACACATGAATAAATAAAGAGTATGCATTTTTTTTATGTACTCATGCAATGACATGTGAACATTATTTTCTGTAACTGTGACATGGTTTTAAATGTCAGTGGAATCACCTCATATACTGCTGCACTGACAATTTTAATTCTCTTATCTCTCCGCCCCCCCCCCTCTCTTCAGAGCTGTAGGTTTACTTCACAGTGGTATGGCAGGTCTGAGTGTATCTTAGAGGGTCATGACCCCCCCAGACTGTGACCTGGACAAACAGGACTCTAACAGGACATGGAATGTCCCTTTTGTTTTTGTTTTGTTTCACTTTTTTTTTGTTGAAAAGGTGGAAAATTCCTGCCTCGGCATTTGCCTGAGCAAAAGAAAACATTTTCTTGGCAACGAATGAGACAGAGTTTACTTAGGAAACATTATGTGACTGTAACAAAAATGATAAAAGCTCAGGCAGTGCTTAGTGTTATAACTGAGGATGCATTATTCTTTCTTTTCTCTTTGTGATTGTCGTCTTCTAAGCCACTAAAAATTTGATTTATTTTAAGAGCAGCACTTTTTCTTTGTGAGCATATTTTTGGTGTTAGCACAGTCACTTCTCTGCGTTATCTGTAAGTCCCACATTATATATGTTCGTTATGCATCTGGTAACATGTGGAACCAATTGTTTCTTAATAAAAAAAAGCCAATGTGAATGATTAAGAAGGTGTCTGCTTGTCTGCATTTACTGGGTGTCAGCTCCCCTTCTTCTGCTCCACAGCCGCTCAGTGTGAGGCAGCAGCAGCTGTGGCAGATTTGAGAGCACAGGTTTTGTGCAAAGCTGCAGCACTCCCAGTGGTGGAACATGGAAGAACCGCTACATTTCTGCAAAACCAACCAGACAGGAGGGGACAAATGCTGTGTGGCACTGTGTGTTCACATGCACATCCGGGCCCAGGCTGTGTGCATGTGACCCTTTCAATGCCTGAAACAGTTTGTATGATTTGTTAATGTCAGTGGAAATGGCATGCCAACGGAGGTTCTGAAGAAGTGTTGTGTTGTGTGACAATAAAGGACACACATAAATTAGAGGTAAGTCGGAAACAAGCATGTTAGGGCCAAACAAACCTTGAATCATCTTTGGCTCCAAAACAGACTCCCTTTGCCTTTCAAATGAATGTGAAGACAGCAAATGTTGAGCTGAACATCTCACAAGAAAACACCATGAAATGTTAACAATGACAATTTGATGCACTGTGTAAATAAAGGTGCCGGTTCAAATTCAATCTACAAAGTCAACAAAGTATTACAACATGTACACTCATCACAAAACAAATAATACCTGTAATACCAGGTATTCCCGTTGTCACAGCAAACCGATGTTGACGAGGACTGTGTTGAGATTTTATTTTGTTTCCATGACAAAGGTATGCAGCCCTGATCTTGTCTGTCCGGGTCTTTGCAAGATAATCTATTGTCATGGTGCATCGTCATATAAAAGCTAACAGTAAACCTATATAGTGGCAGGATAGGCAGGGCAGCCAGGGTCTATCTGGACTCCACTGCTCCTGCATTATAGAGTTCACCAGAGGGTCAAAAGTGTCACCACATACATCACAGCTGTAGCAGAACGGCACACACTGTTGCCATGGTGATCAGCCATTTTTTTCTCCCCACTGTGCTAAGCCAAACAGTGGTGGGTGGGTGCCGAGATACAAGAACAGACAAAAAGGATTGTGTGCCCTCTCTTATATATGTTTCAGAGTGTATGTATGTAAGGCGAGTGTGTTTATTTGGCCAGGCGTATATTTGGTTACCGCTAAAGAGACACATGTGTGCCTTCGCTGTTTGGTCGGACTATCTGTGGTCTCAGCTGTACTCATCAGGAAGGCTGTGCAACAATAGCAAAGGTGCCCGCGGTGGGAGCTGCACAGCGTGATAAAACTGGCAAAATGACGGTGTCAGAAGCCCCATTGAACATAATCAGGCTGTGGTAGATGAGCTCGGCTGTTGGGTTAGGGACCATAAGTCTGCCGATTAAACATGCATGGGGAGAATCCTTCATCACAGGGCGAAACAAAGCCGCCCTGCCCTTCCCACGTGTTCTGACATCGCCATGGAAAAAGCCTGTTTCCTTGGCAACCAAACTGGCTCTCTTTGTCACAGGAATGGGGAAAGAGGCGGGAGGGGGGGGTGAGTTGAGTGGAGGCATGACAGTCCATGCTGACCTCCACCTGACCTCTAGGTGAACACGCCGTACTGGTTTCCTGCTTTCCTGGAGGGAACACTGTGATCGGTCATGTTCGACGAAACAAAGATGACTTCTACTGCACGAGTTAAAAAATTCTACATCAAAATTTCTCTCCTTTAAATTTTGACAGCATCTCACCATTTAGACAGACACTTACAATGTTTCTGTTCAAAATATCATACTGATTTATGCAGTAAAGAGAACTAGCCACTGTTCTGGGACAGCAAGTCATTACTCCATGCTGACAGACAGTGCTACCTAAATGCCAACATCTTTTCTTCTACTGCCCCCAGTGGCAGATTATAGGGCCAGTGAAGGGGAAACAGGGAGAAGCATAAAAAGGGCTGATTGAAAGAGAAATGACGCAAGGCAAGGAAATGGGGGATGCAGATCAGAAAGCGTAGTGATGAGAAAAAGACAATGGCTTGTTAATACAGGCAGCCAGAAAAAGAGGGAGGGAGACAAAGTGAGACGCCGCTTTTACCAACGACTGCTCCCATAGCAAAGGCTGGTACTCGAGCTGTAATGTTAACCTAGTGTTTCCCTAATGGGCTTAATGACATATGGAGCACAGATTGCAGCAGGGGCCGGCTCACTTTGAAACCGCTGTCGCCTCCCTCAGGGCTTCGCAAGCACTACATTATGAAGACGTGGTGACTAAGGACACAGGTCATGTCTGGCGAACGGTAATGGTTATCAGATGATACTTGAATGGATCTTTTCATGACCTTAAACCTCTTTACATCCGATTGTAAATGGCTCTCAACAGGTGTTTTACTTTCTTTCTCAATTCCCAACGATCATTATCTAAGACACTGCATGATGATACGCCTTCTTTCGTAAATTCTCACCACTGGCCCGCATGACATCTCCCTAAGCATCTCCCCGCGGCATTTCACCCGCCATTTTGTTTCAATTTGTTCCCATCACCGATATCTCTTCCTCCTCTCAGCCCCTTTAGTCTGTCCACATCTCACTTGTCGTCTGGCCGTCATCTTCTCGTGGACTGTTACTGATGATATCGGCTCGCTGTTGGCTTTGCGCCGCTGGAAAGTGGAGCTAATGGGCTTTCAAATGCTTTATTGTGAATGCAAGCTGTCAAGAGGGGAGCGATAGGACCAGATTTGATCAGGGGGAGACAGCGGCAGAATCAAATGTTTTTAAAAAGAGAGGGAAAATTGCTTTTCTGCATGTGCCTGTGAAAGAAAGAAAAATAGACTTCATAAAGTGTATTTAGCCAAATCTACAGCTCTGCACCAACCTTATTAGATGCCCTTGGATCATCCTTATATCTGCAAGTCTTTTCATCCCTGATCCCATTCTCCTGCCCCCTTTCTCCTCAGTTTCCCTTTTCCAAATGCATCCCTCCCCAGTGGAGCGGAGAGTAACACTGCCTCTTTTGGCAGGACTCGGTAAATGTGCTCCTCTCTGGCAGATGAATGATGTCAAACAGACATATTTATATTCATTTAGGACTGAGGAGGAGGAGAACCCATCTGTAACGGATGTGATAGGAACCTCTGCGTGTGAGTGTGCGTGCATTATGTGTGTGTGTGTGTGTGTGTGTGGAGACACACACGTGTTTGAGCATGTGTTCCAAGGTATCCATCGTTTCTGATAAATGAATCGTGCTTGTGTGTGAGCTGATACTGTGTTTGTGGATTTGGGTGTGTGTGAGTGCATGTGTGTGTTTACAAAATGTGTGTGTGTGTGTGTGTGTGTGTGTGTGTGTGTGTGTGTGTGTGTGTGTGCAAGCGAGGTCATTCCCCGGTCATTCGTTCAGGCTGTGTGATGAATGAAGAGGAGAGGTGCCTGCAAAGCCGGAGAGATTTGGGAGAAACATTGTTCTACAGGGTTAAAAATGGTCTTGTGTTGTGCCAGAGGCTGAGGGAATGTTACTAAAAAAAATGTAAGACGGCAATTTAAGTGGATGTTCATCATATCCGATGTTTAATCTCAAGCTTGGCAAAGTAATAAACTAATAAAATATTAATATTAGTCATTTGATTGTGCAGATTTGCTCAGGGAAGGATTTTGCAAGTAAATTAAGTATCCAAAATTTGCTCCCTCTCTACATCCATTTCTTCTTTCCTGAGGGAGAAATGAGGTGGAAGTGGCTGTGTTTGGTTTGGACGGCAGGCCGGTGGGGTCAAAGACATCTGACTCAACCAGGAAGTATCAAGTTGCAGTAGACAGGAAGTCAGTGGACCAAACAGGAAGGACTTTATGCAGAGGAGGCTACTGAAAGCCAGCAGCCATCAGTGTCTGTCAGCACAGAGCCAGAAAATAGATTGTGTATGTGCGCGTGTGTGTGTGCAAGCAAGTTTTCTATAATAAATATCTATATGTTGTTGTGTGTTTTTTTAACTCTATAACTCTTACGTGAATTCTGGATTTCCTTTTTTTAATGATCACATAAGTCGATCAAAATTACATCTTTTTCATAAATCCACATATTCAGACGCTGCTGCTGTGACTAATGCCAGGTGTGTAAGAGTGATCATTTGTCTGGATGCAGGCTTGACAGAGATCGGCTCTGATCTGAGGAACTGTTGAGGATGATTTGTGTGTTTGTGTGTGTGTGTGTGTGTGTGTGTGCGCGCGTGCGCGCATCTGAGAATGTATGCTTGGGACAATGTGGTCAGGCAGAAGTGCATTGTGGGATCGATGTCCACACCTCATCCTAAATTATTCATCCTGTCAGCTGGCCTGTCCACATCGCCGTGGAAACCGCTGACCAAGAGCTTTAGCCCAGTCTCTACGGATTCACCTCTTCATCCCCTCCTCGGCCCTCACTTCCTTTTCGCTCTCTCTCTCTCTCTCTCTCATTATCTCTTCCCTCATTCGTTCATTTACAGCCTCTCTCGCCCTCACTCCTACTTTCAGTCTTCCTTACTGCGCCAATCTTTTCATCTGTCTTTCTCCTACTCCCATTATTCAGTATATCTGTCTTACTCATTAGTTCTGAACTCCCACTGACTCACTTTCTATTTCTTTTTTTGTCTTCCTGTCTTTCCCTATACTGACATTCTCTCCTCTGCTACCCCTGTGTTGCTGACTAAGATTATAATGTGTTGGCTTTGTAGGATGTTTATGTTTGTGTCTTTGAAGTCTGCCCCAATGGCCTCTTGGAAGACAGCCATAATCCTAGTGAGCCGCCAGAGGTTGTTCAGCGTGCCGCGTGTGTGTTTTCATCCTCATACATGTGTGAACGCATGTGTGCACATGATCAACTCTGAGTGCAGTGTGTTTGTGTGCGTGAGCGTGCGAGTGAGTCAGTAATTATGACATGGCTCATACATCATGGCCAGAGCCCGTTTGATTACAAGCAGAGGGGCCCGGTGATTAATTGTTGGATTCAGCTTCCTGGCCCGAGTTGTGACACCCGGTCACAGAGCATCTGTACTGACACACCCCCCTAGCCCCACTGCCCTGCTCCAGCGTACCCCCATACCGCCTACACCCCTATACATGGACCCAAATAGCCCCCGCCTTCCCCTCACTTACTCCCCAGCACTCTATTACCTTCTGACCTTCTCTTGCCTCCAACAATACACACACCTTACCTTTTCCTTTCCTTCCTCACCAACCCTCCCACTCTATTCCCCCTCTCCCCCACCTCCAGCACTACCGTATATCTTATCTTTACCACTTTGCAGAGTTTCTCGCTGCACTCCCTCAACTTGCTCCTCTCCCCTAACCTTTCCTTGTCAAGCCATTCTGTGCATCCCACACTTTCATATTAACCAAATCCCTACTGTGTTGATCTTTTTTCCCCTTTTTCCACAAGCTATGACCCCTCCATTCGATCTTTTATATATACAAGGCACACTAACCCTTTTCTCTAATCTGATCCTGCGCCCCTTGAAATGTATCTTAACTCCCTCATGCACACACAAGCAATAACACATACACTATATTTATCCTCGCACGTGAGTCCACAAAACCTGCACACACACACACTTTCCATTGCCAAGCCAAAGGCCTCCTTTGTACTTCAGCTCCAGCATCTAAAAAGATCTGTAGCCCTCTCCACCTGCCAGTTAAGGTCATGTGATTCAGGTCCCTGAGGCCCAAAACAGCCCCTAATCTTGGAAGCAAGCAACCTTGAGGCCAAGCAACTGACTTTTGTGCCTCATATATGGTACCATCAACTAAAATACCTGGAATTGTAATTATCAATGTTTCTTTTTAACCTGGACTTGAGCCAAGTCTAATTGTACTTTTTAAAATGAGGGTCAATTTGTTTAAATCAACATTTCTGTAGTTCTCTGCATGTGCACTTTATATGTGCACATCATAAAGTCATGTTTTTTTAATGAATTACCATTAGTACTGTTATTGTGAGAGCGAAAGTAAGCAATGGAGTAATAATAAGCATCAGGACATTGATGAAAGGAAACTATAATGGTGTCATTCTCTTTTTCAATTTGTCAACAAAAGCCACAAAAAGACCAACTTCAATGATTTGTTAGTCCGTCTCTAAACACTTTCTGACTTTATGAGACCGTCTGTGTCTCTTATCTCCAAACCCATTGGTTCCTGGAGAAGGAACATCCCTAAATACAAGTCACGAATATATAGTAGTAACAAAACTACATAATTTCCTAAAACAGCTGGGTACTGTAGTTTATTTGCAAATGTAAATAATAGTGGCTGTGTTGAGGACTATTTTCAGCCACGGATTAATTATGGTGACATATGTTATCAAAATAAACTACAGTGGTGAATGTTCATCATAACGAAGGATAAGATTTTCATAGTTTTTTTGAATAAGCTATATCAGGCTTTAGCTATGCAACCAATACACAATAGGATCTATATATGAGGATATAATCATATGCTTCAAACACAGGACAGATTTTAGAGATTTGATACGACTATGTTAAGGAAAAAGAGTGAGGAAGCGAGAGGTGCAGGATAAGAGTTGGTGGGAAACAAAGGAAGAGAATCTGAGTGTGAGCAAGCAAGCTACTGAGAAGCAGAGACAGTTTGTGTGTGTGTGTGTGTGTGTGTGTGTGTTCCCCTGGCTCTCACCTCCATGCGGTATCAGGATGAGGGATGGTCCTGCCAGCAATCAGCCCAGGCTTGGACTCAAGCTTCGCACAAGGATTCCCTGCTGAAACCATTAGTCTGGGCATTAAACACCATTAGAGCAGCGCACACACACACACACACACACACACACACAGAGTGTAAGTGTTTTACCACAACCTTACACTCACAAATATACATCCATGGTATGAGTGTGTAGCTCACACATGTTCAAATACCTACAAGTTCCTGGAGGCACACACACACCATTAGAGTGGAGGAGAGTGACTGCCAGGAGAATTGTTTGAAGCTTAAGGTAAAAGAGCAAAAGGAAAAAAAGAATGGTGAAGAAAAGGAGGGACAGGAGATATACAGAGGAGGCTGGAAGGGCGTTGAAAATCCACTTTTCCTTTAACGTCTCATTTCTCTTGCCATCATCTACTCTATTTGCCTTTTCTAATGCATAATTAATTAACGACAAGAAATTAATTTCCTGGATGTCGGGGGTGGGGGGTTCTGTAGGTTTACCTTATCTTACCCACACTGCACACAAATTATTTTATTTTACATATCTGCATGTGAATGTATTACTTGTGTGTCTGTCGTGCTCTCATGTTGCACGCTGGAGTGAGCATGTCCCCAGCGATCCAGGTGTAATTGGGTTACTGACAACCAGGACAATGTGACACCTGCAGGTCTCAGCTGTGCCTCTCCCTGTTGGACTGGCCTGGAGTCAGCTGGAGCTCTGTCATCTGGACTGGCCTCAGCTAAAATGGCCATTCTGGGACGGATCCAGGGTTAGAGGCTCCACTGGGTACAACACAAATATCAGTGTAAATGCTAACCCCCTTTAGCTGGACAGAAGCAATGATAAAGGACAGAGAGAGAGATGATGTGACATCCATCTTAAAAAGTGTGGTGGAATGAAAACAGATGTGAAAAGATGTTTGTGGCAATTAAGAGCAGCTTCGTTTCAGACTCACTCAAATGCACGTTCAAATAAAGTGGAGCATCGTGAAGACAGTTGAAAAGATAAAGCGATGCACAAGATTTATGTGAAATGTGGTTTGGTGTTTTGCATTTACTCGTTTACTTGTCTAGCACAGACAGTATGGCTGTCACTTTTGATTAAATATTCAAACCACTGTTCAAGCGTGGGAAAAAAAACATTTGATCTGAGTATCTGATCTTTAATGATCCATCCGCATTGAAATTTAAGTGTATAAGCTTAACAGGCCATCACATGTACTAAAATGTACAAGTATGTCTGACCTTGTCGCTCTGTCAGTAAGATAGGCTTTTGTTGTTCTCTCTCATTGCTAACATGGAATGAAAAAACTAGCAAGCTGTGCTAAATGGATTTTACAGCGAACAATCTGAGAAGCAAAGTTTTAACTATAAACATCAACTGCTTTTTGGATTGAAATGTGGTGATTATAAGTATAAGTATATATAGTATATATATATATATATATATATATAAGAGTATTATTGTAAAAAGGTATTTAGCAGCAGTTATTTAGCAGTTGTGAAAAACAGCCTAGACTTTGTCATCTGATTGTTCCGATTTTATTTAGCAGATTGGTGGGTAACGTTGTGTGAAACATCACATCATGATCCTTTGTCAGAATACTGTGTTTTCAGGTGAAACCTTGCTCCTCCTTTTTATACGTTTCTTTGTTCTGAAGGGGAAATGAAA
This sequence comes from Gadopsis marmoratus, assembly GCA_036023855.1. Taxonomy (NCBI): domain Eukaryota; kingdom Metazoa; phylum Chordata; class Actinopteri; order Centrarchiformes; family Percichthyidae; genus Gadopsis; species Gadopsis marmoratus. The sequence goes on from JAVQJF010129100.1 coordinate 28,905, forward strand.
GCAATTATCCCACCATCAACAGGAAATGAACCAGGTATTCCCAAACAACCTTCTTAAAGAAAGATTGTTTTAACATACGATTTGGCATAAAATCATACAGAAGCAAATATATCTAATTTCCTCTGAAAGGCACTTTGTGGCCTGAGCCTTACTGGCAAAACATCTCGCATACATGCAGCAAATAAATGCTGCTGCTGTGTGACAGTTTCTCGGATGCCCTCCTCCTCACATCAGGCAGAACTTGTGATCACAGACTGATATCATCACACGAACGTCTCCCTGTCACATCGGATTTCTGCTGCTCATGTCTGAGGACTGTCTCTCTAGGCCCGAGTGGCGGCAGACCATGCTAACCAGCGCGACGCCATCGGAAGCTAATAAATCATCTGTGGTTTTATTTCAGATTTATTCGGACCGTAATGAAGACGCGACGGGCCCCGGGCCGTAACCGACAGCGACAGGGTGACACTGATGAATGGCTGAAGGTGCGTTCTCTACAGTTGGAAGGAGAGGGAGGAATGTCAGGCTGCAACGGTGATGTGTATGTGTGTGTGTGTGTGTGTGTGTGTGTGTGTGTGTGTGTGTGTGTGTGTGTGTGTGTGTGTGTGTGTGTGTGTGTGTGTGTGTGTGTGTGAGAGAGATCACTTGCACTCCAACGGTCTGTTAGCTCACACAAAAGGCGTATAATATATAGCTTTACCATCAATTACTACTCCTTGCAAGGTGTGTGTGTATCGGCATTGGTTTGTTTTTCCTCGCATCATCATTACCAAAACCATTGCCATTGTCTTTACCGTCATCAGGATCATTATTAAATGTATAATCATCATTTTGATTAGCATCAATATCATTGTCACCTCAATTACCACATCAACACATTATCAACACAAATCGATAACATTGTTGCAACTTTATCGTTATCGTCGTCATTCAAACTGTCCAACACCTCAACATCTTCATCACCTAAAACATCAAGATTACCACGATCATCACAAATTGCGTACAACCCTTGCCATTACTAAATCTGACTTCATCACATTTGTGATAATTTTTGTAATCGTCTTCATGACCCACCTCTGCTACCGTTATCCTTATATTCAATCTCATAATCAACATCACAAGCATCACAATCATTGCCATTAACGTTATAATCATCATCATCACCACCATCATCATGATTATCAATGTTTCCATCATCATTATAACAACCGTCATTAACAGTAGCAACACCGTCTTCATCACCACATTGTTAACATTACCACCATCAGCACCAAAATCCAAATCAATGGCATTAACTTAATAATCACCTATCATCACAATCATTACCGTTACCATGGTTATCATCCTCATAATCATCACCAACATCATGAATGTTCTTACTGACTCAGTCATCCTCATTGACATCATTACATACATATCACAAACATCACGATCACTGCCATTAGCTTTGTCAAGGGCTGGCCCAACGTTTTCTCTCGATACCAATCCTCTCTTTTTGCCAAATATCAATTCATAAATATACCTCACAGCGCGGATATCAGTGGCCCACCATGACAGGACTGCATGTAACAGGAACCAGAAACAATTTATATAATGACATTAACAAATAAACGGTCAACATCATCATCATCACAAATGTAACTGCACTCAGCTACACTGTAACTGGCTGGTTCAAGAACCCCGTTGACTTTGCGTTGTGTAGTAATGATGATGAAAGACTTGTTGGTCTTTACACTCTGGCACTTTATTTTCTGGACAGGAACAGGATATGTACTGGTCAGTCATTCATTCATTTGGCTCGTTACAGGCAGCTCACACACAGCACGCTACAAAAGAACAGCCCCTTCCTATAGCACAGCAACTAGCTAGCTCAAGAGTGAATTATGCCGTTATTAGAACATTTTATTGCACTTTAAAGAACAGTAACCCACTAGTCACACTTCTCATTAACATTTCCCTCAGTCACAGTGCATTACATGTTCCAGCAGTGAATATACAGATATTAATACACCATAATTTCAACAGTGCTGTGACTCACCTCGGACACGGTTCTCATAAACTGACAATGTTTCAGCACCGCCAGTGGAATTTATCAACTTCCGTTGCGAGAGGGCGCCCTTGAGCCAATAACGTACCCCAATACATATAAAATAATGTTAGTGATAACAAGTGGAATGGTAAATGGACTCTTTCTTATATAGCGCTTTTCAACCGGAACGGTTCCCAAAGCGCTGTAACAGTAAGCTAAGTTTGAACAGTAGTCTAATTCACCAACTGTACTGGTACTGTTGC
>JAVQJF010129115.1:0-16405 GCA_036023855.1 Gadopsis marmoratus
GTGTGTGTGTGTGTGTGTGTGTGTGTGTGTGTGTGTGTGTGTGTGTGTCAGCGCTGGCATGCATTTCTTCGCCAGAAACATGTGTGGGATTGTGGGTATTACTGGCACAGGAAAGTTAGATGGCAGACTTTTTGGGGTCACCCCAGTCCTGGACTTGGCGTTGTCATCTGTGTGTGTGTTAGAGGGAACTGTCATGATTGAGCAATGGCAATCTTTAATGTTGGGCCAGGGGGGAGGTGTCATTGGTGTGAGATGGCACTGTAGGTGAGACCAGCCGGAGACACGCAGGCGGGCACACACACACATACACGCACACCTTCAAAGGTCACACTTCGTCATTTCCCTTGCCAGCGATTGCTGCTCCTCCTCATGAAAGGAGCAGAGCCCTGATCCCTATGCTCATTAATAACTGTATTAATTATGCTGCCTGGAAATAACATGCATTTAATTTTCTTTCCCTCCCTCTGTCTCTATCATTCACGCCCCATCCTCCCCTCTCTCCTCTCATCTCCCATCCCCCTTCATCCCTTCTGTATCTTTCCTGTCCTCTTTGTTACATCCTCTACCTGATCTTTTCTTTCCTATACACCTTCTCTCTCCTCCCCCCCCCTTTAGACTTTCAGTCGTGCCTGATCTGTGTGGCTCGCAGGGTGCCCATGAAGGAAAGACCCATGCTTCCCACACATGAGAGCTTCACCACGCGCCAGGACCTGCAAGGTACACGAACCAGTCTCAAACAGCCAGGAACTACAAATTAAACTTGATTTCCTTCTATAACAGACAATACAAAATTTTAGTGCGCCACAGAAAAACACTGCCCAGTAAAGGCTAATAGGCCGTGACGATCATAGTGACCATTTTAAATACCCTACTCCCCCACTAACAACTTGTGTATTGCATTTTCACACATACAGCTGTTTGAATAAAGCTGTGTTGCCAAAAATAACATGGTGCCTCTATTCAGGTACATGCTCAGCACAACCTCATCCCATGTCGCCAGCCCATAAATCACCTCACACTACAGTATTTAAAGATTATTATATCCTTGGTAAAGGCCCTTAGGATTGAACGCGTTAGTTGAACCCGCTCCCCACCTCTGTCTGCACTCTGGGAGGTAAAGTATCTGTCTGAACATTGGTGCATCGATGCAGACAGTTGTCTGCCTTTCACCTGGTCTTTGATGAGCTTGTACCATTTGTGTGGCATAGACGCAACAAACAAACACACACTCATAGTTAGCAGCTTATATATAGTAATTTGCTATAGTTCCACACCCATTCCTCTGTAGGTGTGCATGTATGCATGCCTACAATTGTTTGCCTGTTTGTTAGGGCTGCACAAGTATGGATAAATTAAGTATCATGATTTTCTTATACAAGATTGAGAATAGGATTTTATTTTCTCATGATTCTTTGGGGAAAGTTTAGAGTTTTTTAAAAAATGCTTCTGTAATCTTCTTTTGCCTATGGGAACTTGTTGGATATGGTGTTTATAAAGGCTGTTAAAGGCTACCGTTATGAATGCTTGTGTGTCTTAGTCCCTATGGCTGTCATTCGAGTAGTGCTCTGCTTGTCAGCATCACTGCCTCCATTTAAATTGCTACCCTGTGAGGGACAACTGTTGTGTTGAGTGTGTAAATGGTTATCTTAAAGTTGTACTGACAGTGTGTGTACTTATGTTTGATTGTCTAATCCTATGAAGCGTGGCCTTTCTCCTCCGATGATTTCAGTGCCTTACTGACACATTTCTTGCTGAAGGTTTTGACAAGTAATACTTCAAATGTAAATAGAGTAAATCCTCAGTATTTCTTCAACCGATACCGACATCAGATCAGCTGGTGTTGGTTTGTGCATGTGTATAGAAATTATTACTTCCATGTCTGACTAAGGCCGCCCTGATCCGGTCCTCTGTGTTTAGGTAAGATAACGTCCCTGGATACCAGTCTCCTGCGGGCATCCATGAAGCCGGGCTGGGAGGATCTGGTGAGGCGTTGCATCCAGAGGTTCCACCTACAGAATGATGGAGAGATGTCTTTTGCCAAGAGACATCAGCAGGAAGGTAATGCCACTCACTGCCAACAAAATCCTGTGTATTTCTTGACTTATGATGGTTACTTCTTGTGGTCTTTCTGATGCTGTTGTCTATAATGGTGAGTTGTTTATGGGTCAAAACATGGGTCCCTTTTTAACCAAAGGTAATAGCTAATTGTAGGCTGCTGCTTTGAGACGCTCAATCCAATCACTATTTTTTTTGCCCTTATAAAAACAAACTGAAAACAATACAAAATCAGCAGCCCAGAGAGTTGTCAGTTATTTGTATACAAATTAATAATTTGTGTGTCTTTAGTCCTCCGCCATGGCCAGGCATTCAGCCCCATCTACCGGTTCTCCCTCTCTGATGGAACCATCGTGTCAGCCCACACCAAGAGCAAACTGGTGCGCTCAACCGCCACCAACGAACCCCAGCTCTACATGTCTCTGCACATTCTTCAGAGGTATGTCTCGCTACCTACACCAGTGTCAGTATGACGGAGACAAATCTGCACCATGAACTTGGTTACATGTTTCACCTTTTTAATGTTTTAGCCTGTTGGCTGTATTTGCCCAGCTGCTACTGAGACTTCTATCACCAATGCAATGTAGATTTTAAACAACCATATAACTGCAAAAAAGAACAACAAAATAATCAAGTCTTTGTTTTTAACCTCTAGGGAGCAGACAGTATGTGGAATGGGCCAGGACATGGGTCCAGGCAGTCAGGCCACAGGGATGGCTCCCAAACCGATGAACTCCTCCACTCCCTCCATGACTCCTCCAACCCCAGGCAGTCTGCCAGGTTTGGGGCCTCAGGGCCAAGACACTACTATCAGCAGCAACAGCACGCCTTTTTCCCCTCCGGGACCTGCTGGCCCCAGAGAGCCAGCAGCCATGGGTGGCCATATGCAGGGCTATCGTTTTGGCTGTCCCCCACCACACAACCATACTGGGGGCATGCAACCACCACAGCAGGGCCCCAACTGGAGGATGAACAGCCCTTCTCGTGCTAGCCCCAGCCCAGCTGGTGGACCCCATCCACCCCAACAAAACTCTATGCTGTCACCCAGGCACCGAGGTAGTCCTGGGGGGGCAGGCAGCCCTCGTGTAGTAGGAGGCCTGCATTCACCCTCTCCAATGGGGATGTGTGGCGGCGGGCCTGGAAGTGCAGGTAGTAGTAGCACGACTAACACCCATGCAAACAGCTACACTAGTAGTTCTCTGTCAGCTCTGCAAGCCCTTAGTGAGTGCCACGGTGTAGGACACGGGCATGGGCCCCCCCATGCACACACACTTGGGTCTCCAGACCGGAAGATAGGCTCCCCAGCTGGGGTCACTCCAGGGTCAGGGGTTAGCACTCATCTAATGTCAAAACTTGGAGGAGGCAGTGGTGTTACTGGTGGCTTAGTAGACTCATTTGGGCCTCACACAGAGGTGGGTCAGGGGCACCCCCAGGCTCAGGCAGAGAGCAACTTAGCTGAGCCCAAGGAGGAGAGAGAGGGGCCTTCTGAGGGCCACGACCCTCACAGCCGTCTTCATGACAACAAGGGCCACACCAAGCTACTGCAACTACTCACCACCAAGCCAGAGCCTCTGGAGACACCCCTATCCCCCAACGCAGGAGGTGACAGCAAGGACCAGGCTGGGACAGGGGTCCGGGGTGGTCACACTGGAGGAAACACTCATGCTACATCCCTTAAAGAAAAGCACAAGATCCTCCACCAACTGCTTCAGAACAGTACATCTCCTGTAGACCTGGCCAAACTCACTGCAGAGGCAACAGGCAAAGAGCTGGGCCAAGACCAAAACCAGGGTGCTGGTAGTACAGCTTCCGGGGGAGAACTTGCTCCCAAGCAAGAGCCCTTAAGCCCCAAGAAGAAAGACAATGCCCTGCTACGCTACCTACTGGATAAAGATGACACTGTACTGAAGGACAAGGTCCCTAAGCTGGAGCCTGGGGAGGTGAAGGTCGAAGGGGGAAATCACCCCCATGTCAAGGTGGAGAAACAAGACACAGGATATGACCGAGCTGAACAGGTCAGTTTTTGTTTAAAAGCTGTACTCCTCCTTGTGTGCACATTAAAAGAGATCTATTAGATTTTAGAAACACTTTGTCTTCCTGCATCATTTCCATCTTTGAAATGATGAATGAACTAGAGCTGCCCTAAAACTGATTTTGTAACCTCCTTCTCTTCAGCCCATTGTAAACACCAAAACTTTTTTGCCCTGCACTGCTCCACTTGCCTCCTCTCTCTGTCTGATCGTTAATCTGGGTTAGGTAGCAGATGTTGGTTCCTCCAAGTCCCATGTCCACGCAGGATGCTACAGCTACAGTCTGGCAGTGTAGAGCTCAGACAGACATTTGTGGCATATATACAGTCACATTCAGATTTACATTCTTTTCCTATGCACTTATTGCATCATGCATGTTTTTTTTTATTAATATATATAAACACATCTGGTCCTTTCACTGCCTGTGTGTTGGCAGCACAGGCTGAGAGAAGCTCTCCGCCAGCTTCAAACAACTGTGACATTTGGAAGGAGCCCCTGTGGTTCTCCAGCCATGTGATCCTGGTTGCATTTGGCCAGAATCCTCAGGTTTGGCACAGAGCTCAGGTCAGGCCTGGCGTTCAAAGAGAGAAGAGGAAAGAGTAAAAGGGAGTGTGAGCAAGGGGCAGTGTTGCTGGTAAAACTCAATATCTCTTTGTAGCAGAGGTTTCAGCTTGCTGATTCGCTAATGCAGGAATGAAAACCAGTGTTTGGTAAGACCCATAACTTTATATACAGGAAACCTATATATGACACGCTCTACTAAACACATGCGAAAGACACGACTCCAGCGAATATACTTCTATCACACATATCACTGCTAAACCACACCATTACATAGACGTTCCCAGAATTACACAAATTCTCTTGCACGCTTTGCTTCTCTCATTACCTCCCTCCTCTTAGACCAGTCAGTAGTCTAAGTGACATCCATACCATTGAAATGTCAATAACATTAAACAAAATTCAATTTTTTTGTAGAAATGCATGTTCATCCTTTTCACAAAACAGCAAAGCATTGTCCACTGTCCATTGTCGCTCTTGATCCTGGTCTGGAGAAGCATGCAGATCGGCAGGTTTAACCAGCGTCCGTTTGTTGGTCGCTTTCTTATTGTTTCCTACCTTCTTTGTGGTACATTTCCCCATGCAGACAGGGTGGTACAGAATGTCAGGTAGGTATGCGTGCTGCCTGTGTATGTACAGTATGTGCTCAGCCACTTGGGTACATAAGAAGTAAGAGGAAAAGGTGATTGGATGGATAATAAGACCTGCTGTGGAACTGAACAAAGAAGGAGAGATGAGAGAGGTGTAGATACCCCCAGGAGAGCCCAGCCTCGGCAGGCAGAGTGAAAATGATGAGCCATATGCTCCTGCATGTCCTCTCTGCTGCCATGGAGATAGAGGGGAGAGGGAGTGGTGTGTTTGTAGAATAAGCAACGTAGAAGAAACAATGGTGGTTTAATATGTATGTCTTGATACTGAAGGTTTTCTTTTCTGTAAGTGGACAGTGTGCTACATGTAACTAAATTAAATAGCACATTAACTTGGTTAATTTCTTCCTTGTATTGACAGTGCAAATGAAATTGGGGAAATCTGGATTCACAGTTAGATGGTGATTAAAGCGCTCTTCATACAGTGATGGATGGCTCATTCTAACTGTAACAGATTTCACGGAGTACGGTTTCCAGCCCAGAACAAGGGCATTTATTAGACACGAACTAAGCCATGACTTCATTAGAGCCATTACATGTGTGAGAGTGGGTTTTAGTTCTTTAATGGTGAATTGCTGCTTAGCCATGTGTGAAAGCTGAGTATACTAGTTAAAAGTCCACTCATCCTTCTCTCTTCTTCCCTCACCCACTGTTTTCTTTGCTGTCTCTCCTTCCCTCCCTCTCTTTGCCTCTCCCTCTCCTCATGATTGTTTGAGGACTGAATTATTGATGGCTGGAGCAGAGCTAAATGTGAAATCAGAGCAGAGCTCACTAGTAGCGGCTTAGCTGATGGCTCAAGGAAGTATAGGTATGGTCATCTTGACCCATGGCCCCTGTGGGAGGCAGGATTATCTATGCAATAACCATGGGAACACGTGTGCACACACACACACCAATAAAATCTAAATGCTTTCATGTCTACTGAAGCTGAATCAACTTGCTCCTTCTTTTAATGCATGTATTTAATTTAGTTAATGTTCACATCACATCAATCAAATCTGTCAGATTAATCAGATAATTATCAGTAATGTTATAGAACCTGTTCACTGTGGTGGCATGTGTTGTTCATGCTATGGCATGGGAAATCTCTGCAGGCCTGCTCAATATCGAGTATTTCTTTTATGTAATTATGATAGATGTAGGTCACAATAGTCATAGCCTCTCAACGACCCTGAATACGAGTAAGCGGGTAATGAAAATAAATGATTGAATTTATCTCACCTCACACGGTCTGATCTTCTGTTTTAATAGGTACTTCAGTAGTTTCTACTAGCCAGAATGCTGCAAATGCCCCCTTTATTTTCTATATGAAAGATGACATAATGTCAAGCTGCATGCCAAAACATTTGCATTGGGCCTCACTCACAGGCAAATATACCTACTGTATCAGAAATCCCACGGGTCCTTTTTGTACAGACTGTGTCGAGGGTTTTCAAAAACTGGGGAGCCAGTAATGATCTGAAACACGGGAAGGGAATATTTTAATAGTTGTCAGAAATATTATTCAAATAATTGCTCCTCCATTATTTAAAGAGTAGACACTGCCATCCAAAAACAATAACATGTTATACTGGTGGTGACTGTGTAAAAATCTTATTACCAGTCCTCCATTAAAACACAACCCTTCAGCATTTCGCAACTGGAGTTGATTTTCTGTATTTGTCTGCCACTTTCTAGTTCAGTCCCAAGATATCACACTGAGAACAAATCAGTTATTGCAAATGATTTAAAATCATGTGGTGAGATTCATCTTATAATAAATAGCAACAAAGAACGAACAAGAAGGATTCTCTAGTAACACTCCCAACGTGGCAGTTAACCTTGAGATATTTCACTGCATAAGGATTGCAATAAATGTTGCAACCATCTTTGTGACTTTAAGAGTTGCCATTTCAGCTATTTCAGACGGTGTGATAGATTTTTGCCAAGTTGTTTTTGTCTAAAAAGTTATATTTTTTTGCTGACAAAAGGCCAGCGCGACTCCAGGATGAAATGACTTTTCCTTTGGCCTTACTTGACAGTGGCAGGTCCCACACTGTTTCTCAGTTCCCTTTCCTATGAGGCTCAGTCAGAGAGGCACAATGTTCCTGCTGACCTCAAGTCGCTCAATTCGTCAACTACATAGCAGTTCTTATTTATCTGTTGGGTTTGGGGATAAACAAAGAGATTGTGTCTAAAAATTAATATCCTACAGGAGTTTTGAATATGCATGTTGTACCCTTTAAATAAAATGCATCTTGTGATGCACAGTATGTGTCCTTAGCTGCTCTTCCCGTGTGCACCATCCTGACAACTTCAATAATGGTCTACAAATGGCTTGAGACTAAATATTTGACAGTGGTCATTTGGCCTGGCAAATCCTTGCAGTTTTAACCCCATACAGTATACCATCCTGAGATGCAGAAGAGGAGGAGCTGGATTTCATTACATGCGCTAACATGCATTGAAAGAAGCGAGTAACAGGGATTGATAGAAATGGGACCCATTACGGGTAAAAGCAACTAGAGAAGACAAGAGAATAGAAAGTGGGAGGCGAGGGAAAGAGCAAACAGAGAGCGTACAGGAGCATTACATCGTTCCTGACCTCATTAGGGTTTTTCTCTCCCCCACCACAATTCCCCCCCCCCCCACACTCTGCTGCTTCTCTCTAGCTCTCCCACATATCCTGTATGCTCGTCTGCTGCTTACAGTGATCAGCAGTGTGCCGGCTTTCTGTCTGCTGCTGTGTATATGGAGATGTTTTTACAACTGAATCTTCTAAGGTGGGGGGAGCACAAGGTCTGACAATAAAACACAAGCCAGCGTTACTCCTTAGCCACTTAAGATTACCATTCTATAAGGTAGTTTTTGGCAACCTTGGAATCTTTAGTAGCATTTACTGGCCTAACGGACACATGTCATTGTCTAGAACATTGAAGAACAACATCAAAACAGTGGCTGGCGTGCTGTTCTCCTGCTGTACAGTATGTCACGATCAGGAGCTGTCAGTGATTCCAAGTGTGCTGCACTCTCGTGGCCAGTTACAACCAGTGCAACTTATTTACCCTTAAACCTCTCTAGGAAGCACTATGACCACCTATTGTGATGTTTCTGTTTAATTTTGGCCTACATTTTCTTGTCTGCCGGTAAAATGAAATTCTGTGAAATGCTCTTCTGAAATTGTGTCAGATTGGTGTTGTATTGCACTGCATTATTTAAGTGTTTCTGTTATTTTGTCCACCCCTTGCGTGACATGGAGAGAAAAAGAAATACAGAGGAGACGGAGCCAGTGTCCTAAAACGTTTCCAAGAGATTAATCTCTCATAGTCGGAGCAATTCTTAAGTTCAGCAAGTGAAACCAGATCCCAGCATGGCCTCGTCTTTGTTAAGATAGTTGTGTGGAAAAACTAAACAAAAAGTGGCCAGATAGTCCAAAGCCCAGCTGTGTATGAATTCAGCCTTGGGCTGTTTTGGGCATGCTCAGTCCAGCTGTTTGCAGCAGGGGGGGCAGAGAGCAGTTAAAACTTTGGCACCAACTAAACCCCTACCGCCTCGTGCTGCTCTCCCATGTTACTCAGCAGAAAGCAGCACCAGTAGCCACATCTTTTCTGTCTTTGCTCCGTGTTTCTCTCAATGGGGAGAAAAATAATGCTCAAATCGACATGGCATTCTTAAATATGTGCTTAGAAATTGTAGGCTTTAAAAAGGGGAGCAGATGCAGTTGTGCGTTTTGAAAACACCAGCCGGTAAGCGAAGAGTAGTATGTGTCTGATAAGCTAAGTCAAAGTGAAGTGTGGCCTAGATTTGATGGAAAGTGGTCCATTTTATCCCGGGGTTAGTGCTGTATTATAAACAAGGCCAAGCCTGCTGTTCCCATCTCCTAGATAAAGACTCCAAGTGTTTACAGGTTTTGCTCTCAGTAAATGTGTATGCCTGTCACATGTATATTTGTGCATCTGCAGGTGACGCAGCAATTGGTTTCCAAGTGGTTCATCTGTTTCTTGTTTTCACTTTCATTCTCTGTCTCTCTCTGTTCTCTTTCTGTTCTCTCCAGTCGTCAGAGCTGGATGACATCCTGAACGACCTGCAGAATGCTCAGCCGCAGCTCTTCGGTGAGCCGCGGCCGGTTTCGTTGCCCAGTCCAATGGACAAACAGAACATCATCAATGACATCCTGCAGATGTCTGAGACAAATCCTGCTATGGCAGCACATCAGCAACACAGGGGCATCGGGACTGGCATGGGCCCAACGAGTGAGTCCCACACCTATCCCTCTCACAGTAGACCACATCATATAAACTTTACAGTGTTCAGAAAATGCTCCCATCATGAGATCATAAAGCTAATACCTAGCTGTGAAACAGATTGAACCATTTTATCTGCCGACTTTTCCATTGTTGCACATTAAAACGAATTTATTCCTGTTTTCAGACTTTGGAGGTGTCCGACCCGGCCAGCCAGGTAGAGGTCTGCCTGTGAGGAGCGTGTCTCTGGACATGAATGTGTCCCCCCAGAATCCCTCATTACAGTACCCCATAAGAGCCACTAGCCCATACACTCTCATACAGCAGCAGCAGCAAGGCATGGTGGGAGGTCACGGCATGATGGCTAACCAGGCCGGCATGGTCAACACAGGTGGGTGTGGCAGTTGTGCTTTTGTGCTCCATTGAATCACTCCGCTCAAACAACGATGCATGCTCTGATTTAGTTGTGTACATTAAATGAAAATGACCAGCCCACAGAGCGGCTGACTTCTTTCATAGGTGTGGTCTCATACAGTGTCCTAGACATAGCCATACTTGTATAAGATCAATGGATTTCCTACACAAAATATCCATAGGATTGTGTAAACAAAAAATACAGTAGCCTTGTGAAAAATTGGTATAGAGCATCTCATTCATGAGTTATCACACATTAAGAAAAGAGCTGGGAAGAAACAAAACGTATAGCCATTTTACACTTTAGAGCAGCTCTTAGAGTAGGCATTGAACTAGAAGCACTAAAATTTAATTAAAAATTTAATTCATTTGAACTAATATCACAGTTGGTTATTGGCTTTTTTGCAGTATGGGCTCTGTAGAATGTAAATCTCCTGTCAGGATTTTCCTGATGTGATTTCTACTTGGCAATCTCAAAATGACAAAACCAGTAGATGAAGCACAATGACATCAGTTGGGTGATTTAACGTGTGCTGCTGGTTTCCAAATTCTGAGGAAAGACCTTTTTTCCCCTCTGTTTGTCGCTCGCAGCCTGTGACGTATCATGTCATCGCACAGTGACTCACTTCCTGTGACAGGAAATGTTCAGTCACCCACACTGGCACAAAGTTTCTCTCACTGTCACGCCCACATATTAGCAGCCCTCAAACATCCCCCAGTAATACATAGATGGCATTTCCCTTTATAATACACCATTGCATCATGGGGACAGAGGACATCCACTGTGGTCTGTCCTGAGGTGTTTCTCACTCTTTCTCGTCTCCATTTGCGTGTTTGCTTCTCCAGGACTGATGGCTCCAGGTGGTCCACGGCCGAACATGCAGCAGCAGGAGGGCTGGGTGGGTTCAGCCTCTGCCCCTCCTCTGGGAACGCCTGGCCCTGGGCAGCAAGGTGCCATGCAGGGCAGGATGGTGCCGAACAGTGCTCCCATGAGGCCCAACAGCCAGCCAGGGCCTCGACAGATGCTCCAGTCCCCAATGATGGCTAATGGTGAGAGCGCAGTGTACTCTAAAAAGAGCAGTAGTACAGTCCATCTAAAATGTGTGGTGCAGGGGGACTGGTGAGGCAGAGAGGAAAAGACCTCATCTCACCCATAATGTATTATTGTTGCTGAGTGTTGCCACCCAGTGGCTAGCCATAGTACAGCAGTCAAGACATTAATGTAATCTCTACTACAGTAGCTACTATATCTACTATAAGCTACTACAGTCTGCAACCCTGCCTTAATCTGTGTTGTTTTTTTCCACTATATTTAGCCCAACCTGAAATGGATATTGGAATGGCCGGCCACCATTTCTCCCAACAACAGGCTCCACCCAACCAGACAGCCCCCTGGCCAGACAGTATGATGCCCATCGACCAGACAGTTTTTGTTAACCAGACCAGGTATGCTTTTTACTTGCAAATTACCGCAACATGTTATTAATAATGCAAAAAACCTTTACTGGCCTCACTACAAAAGATTAAGATGTCTCTTCTTATTAAACTAACTTCTGGGGTATTTTGGTTGTAGTTAGTTTGTTGGTCAAAGAGTTTGCTATGGCTTATACTGGACAAAATCTTGTCATTGAGAAATTATATTAAGTTCCTTTTCTGTCTCCTCTCTGCCCAGGCCGGTGCACTCAGCCCCCCAGGATGATTTGCTTTGTAGTACGGGACTCAACTCTGGCGATGGCAGTGGAGTAGATGAGGGCGCCCTGATGTCCCAGCTGTACACCGCACTAAAAGATTTTGATGGCCTGGAGGAGATTGATCGTGCTCTGGGGATCCCTGCTCTGGTAGAACAGGTTTGATCCATCCCCCCCAACCTACATCGTCACATTGAATTTTTTAGATGGTTTTTTTTTTGTGACTTACTAGTATTTAATATGGCTCTACATTTTTCCTCTGTTTCTGTGGCTACCTGTTTTAGAGCCAATCACTGGAGACGGACCAGTTCACCCAGGACCCCTCCATGATGTTAGACCAAAAGCCCTCCATATACACACAGCAATTTGGTCCTCCACCATCCCACATGGCCCAAAGGAGCTACCCTGGTGCCCCCATGCAAGAGCAAGGCTTCCACCCCATGTCTGGCCAGATGGGACCACGGCCGGGTTACCCCATGATGAGGATGCAGGCCCGGCCTGGACTCAGACCGGCTGGGGTCGTCCCCAACCAGCCCAACACACTACGACTGCAGCTCCAGCACCGGCTACAGTCACAGCAGGTACACGTGGCTCTAGACTTTCCTGGAAGTGATACTGTCCATTGATGCTCTAGTCTTTCTGCTGTAGCCACACACACGGTTTGATTAGTAGCTGTGTGATTGAACACACAAATGGGAGTTGCGTAATTATGCTTGAGTTTGACGTTTTGGCAGGTCTTCTGTGCACACAAGGAATAGTTGTGACATTTAGGTCATCCTGCCACCTGCTGGTCTTTTATGGCATCTACTGGAATAATGCTAATTTTTGTTGCACTGAAATTGTGCCAGGAAAAGATTAATTAGTTCCACTTATGTAATCATTTTTTATTAAATCTGTAATATAACTTCAATCCAAATGTTAATGATTTTAAAGATAGTTTAATTAATTAGAGGATGGTGTTTGTCTTAACCTCTTCTTCTCTTTTTTGTCCCACCAGAACCGTCAACCAATGATGACTCAGATGAGTAGTGTGTCAAATGTGAACCTACCTCTTAGATCCAATGCTCCAAACCAGGTAGGCCACTGCAGCCAACCCATAATCTCTCTGCAGACATGTTGTTATGAATGTAGGTAGTGTTTAGTTTGTTGATGGCTTGCAGTAAGAATGGCTTTCATTCAGTGTTTCTGTTGTAGAGGTGCAAGAAGGTTTACTTAATGTAGATCTATGACACTCTTTCTTCTTTGTGTTCCTCTGTTCTTACACATCGTTCCCCTCTCACTTCCAGGGGACCATCAATGCTCAGATGTTGGCACAGCGTCAGCGGGAGATGCTGAGTAATCACCTGAGACAGAGGCAGCAGCAGCAGCAGGCCCAGCAGGTCCAGCAGCAAAGGAGCATGGCGATGAGGGCCCAGGGCCTCAACCTGCCTCCCAACATGGCCAGTGGAGGCATGAGTAACCCCCGGATCCCCCAGGGCAACCCCCAGCAGTTCCCCTATCCACCCAGCTACGGTACCAGTACAGGCCTGGCCTCGCCACCTCCCCCTACCAGCCCCTTCTCCTCCCCTCTCTCCCCCAGCCTGCCCTCTCTCCCCCCCAACCCCCAGCTCCACTTGCATGGCACCTCCTCCTCTTCCTCCACCTCCTCCTCACAGATGATGATGGGAAACACAAACATGATGGGCGGACAGTACGGGGCCGTACTCAGCCCCCAAATGCAGCACAGTGCCTTTCAGTTTCCCAACTCAGGTACTGCTCCCACACCCCGGCCTACCCCACATTTCATCCTTCAACCCATGTGTGTGCGCTATTGTGTCGGTGCGTTGATGTGACTAGTTGCACAGCATCACATGCTTTTTAGTAGCGGCAATCATCTGATTTGTAATGTTATGCACTGATTACTGCATTACCCAGCTGCCATTGAATGATCCAAATCGTACTACATATTTTACAACATGTTGTCAGCAGGTGTAATCATATACTCTCATTGTTCTGTGCACTGTCCAAAATGGTGTCCTGGCTATGCACTCTTGCTCCACCAGAGGGCACCAAGAGCATAATAATGAAAGCTTCACACTGACACCTGACTCTTAATATTGTGAGCAGGCAGGCCAATAATCAAGGCTGTGTCTGACAGTGTGCAGTGTAATCTGGGCATTATCTGATAATCTAGTACTGATTTGTATGACATGTTTGATTTATCCTTAACTCCTCAATCTGGCTCTGGCCCGTGGGTTCATACAGAGCGATATCTTCAACTAGACATTTCTTCTCTCTTTCTGTTTTCTTCTTATTCCTGTCCCCGTTCTTTCTAACTCCTTGCCTGTTCACTACTTGCATGCATGTAGGAAATCATCCTGAATGCAAACTTCAGTAAAAATAATCACGGTTTCTCAGTGGCTCATTTCCTGCCAAAACGTTCGTCTTTATGCGGCGTGATTGTGTAAATTATGTGGAATGCTCCCAATAATGTACTTAGTAACTTGGTTTGCAGTTGAGTCTCTGCAGGTGCAGTCTGGTTGACCTGTCTTGATGCATCCACCACAGGTATGAGCCAGCAGGCAGACGCAGGCTTTGGAGGTCCCGGCACACCACAGAGTCCCCTGCTTTCTCCCCGCTTGGCCCACACACAGTCCCCAATGATGCAGCAGGGCCAAGGAAACGCTGCTTTCCAGGGCTCCGCTGACATAAATGGCTGGCAACCGGGAAACATGGGAGGCAACAGGTAAAGATGGATAGAACTTAACTCCCAAAGAAACCCTTAGTGCCTGACTTAGACCCTTAGATTCAGTGTGACTTTTTTACATTTTCCAAGGATATCAATATCTTTGACGTCCATTGCAGATAAATGTCTATGAATCCTTTTTAGAAATCATAGAAAAATGACGCTCCCTAAAACTCCAGAACTTTCCAGAAGATTCCATCGTGTTTATTTTTTGATTTGGTTATGGTGCACCAGGAACTGCTAATAACTCTGTTAGTGTATAAATATATTTTCTGCTAATATCAGTAGTCAAAATTGTTATAAATGATATATGTGCTTCTTGGTACTTTCCTGAGTTTCTCTCCTAAAGGGACTTTTCTGCACCCATAGTAAAATGTTTGAGCTCACCCATCTTGATCAGCTTTTTTTGCTTCCTCTCTCCCAGTATGTTCTCACAGCAGCAGGCATCGCCGCAGTTCACCCAGCAGAACAACAGCAACATGTACAACGGCAATGGCATGAACCTCAACAATGTCTCCATGGCCACCAACATGGCAACCAGCAGCATGGGCCAGATGGCCGGACAGATGAGTGTCACGTCCATGGCCTCAGGGCCCTCACCCAGCTTGCCCTCAATGGGGCAAGAACAGGTAAAATACCAGGCCAATCCCGACACATTCATTCTCTAAATGGGGTAAAAATGAAGACGCTTTTGGACCTGGAATGAGCAAGATTCACCCAAAATGTAGCTTGACAGAAATGCCTGTTACTGATTTCAAGCGTTTCATAGTTGGGCATTGTTAAGAATTACCAATCCAAATTAGAGGTTTTCGAGTGGCCCAGTAATATCCTCAGGGTGTCCCTTTACGTTGGCCCCTTGCCGGAATACAGGTCAGACCCTGTCAGAGTTTAAGCCTTAGAGGTTAACAAATGGTGTACCCCCTTACAGTTTTTCACAGTAACCAAGACGAACTAAAAGGTTCGTCTTTCTTTCTCCCCACGCCAGGCTGCTTATCTATGTGTTTGCCTTGTTGTAAGACCCTAAGTGTTTGGGTACACTTATTGAATAGCTGTGCTAGTGAATAATTTACTCAGTAGTTTATATAACTCCTCTGGCTGGAGTTCTGATGCTTCACTTGAACTTAGAGGACGATGATGTAATTAGCAGCGGGCACTTTAAAGCCAGACCATTTAGTATAGATGTTACTGCGTGATGCTCAAAGGCTGGCCTGTCTGGACTTACGACTAATCAGCTGGTTTGCTTAACACGGAGAACTTACACACATACACAAGCATAATCAAATTTGACTTGGCAAGATGACAAGTGAGACTTTGACTCGCACGTAGACAACTGACCTCACTCGCTCTGAAAATTGGGTAAACGTACAAATATTTTCACTTTGTCAGCACTCCATTTCTGGTGATTTTTTTTAAGGTCAACCAAGTTAATCCTCCTTCCTTTGTCTCCCTGGTACTGTTAGCTTGCTATGTTGAATGCACTGTTGTTGTCCATAATGCTTTTAAGCCCAATAAAGGGCCATGAATATTTAACCAAGGTGCTGCTGTTTGATTGTCTGCACTTCAGACTGTTGCAACATACCAGTATATCTGTCACTTAGTTTACTCCTTCCAGGATTATAGAAATATATTGGCACTTAGATTTTTTCAATTATTTACTGTTTGGCCATTAGTGCAGGCTTTTGTGATTTACTGACTTGTTTTAGGCTTGATGGTGTGTTCCAAGATGGTTTCTAATTGTTTATTGTTATAGTCTTTTGCACATGTGGCTGAATTACTTCAGACAAGTTCAAGTTCTGCAAGTTCAAGTTAACCAATCACTCGTTCTGTTGGATTGTGTATTTATTATATGTGTCGCTCCTCTGCAGAAATACTGTTGACCCTCACGGAGTTCTTAACCTGAACCTCAGTGATCAGCTGGTGCAAGGAGCACGTCGGCCCTTTAAAAATTGTACAAACATGTAACCAACCCGACTGCCCCTTGAACCAGCCAGGCCGTGCCCTGACCCCGTCTCCCCAGCCCACGTTTGCCGCCTGTCCCAGCTGGGCCTCTTGGGCGGTCCCA
>JAVQJF010129121.1:0-30234 GCA_036023855.1 Gadopsis marmoratus
GACATATAAACAAAACATCGGTATATGTAAATCCCTGTCCAGCAATGTGTGCGCTTATGAAATGATTCCCCACTCTGACATCGCTCCAGAGAGGCACACTATGGCTGTCCCCGCTCCAAATAAATGACCTACTTTGCACATTAACACACATTTACATGCAGTCAAAATTCGGGGCAGCTTCATACCTTCTGTTCCCGGTTCAGACACTTCTCTCTTTAAATGTGATGTGGCTCCCGCCCAATTCTTAGAAAACGCAGCATTTTGTTCTAATTCTCCTGCCATCTTTGAGGGGATCACTCAGGCAGCACAGATGAATAGTGACAGGTTAAACCATATTTCCTTTCAACCTAACTGGAAAATAGGTGTATAATATGTGCCAGGTTCTGTAGCGCAGTTGTACTTTTGTCGTGTAAGTGTGTTAAGGAAGGTAATGCTGGCACAGAGGCACACCTAAGGTACTCTCGGCTCAGGCAGAGCTATTTCCAGACTACCAGCCCCTCCCGTCTTCTCCACCTCCACCTCTGCTGGGGAAACCACACCACTGCACAGGCCCCAGTCACAGACATGACTCAAGAATGGATCCATTATTCACACGGGCTGTTGGGGGACTGGCGCACGAGGGTGGGATGTGGTAGTGGGCCACGAAGGCTCACTTTTACTGAACTTATTGCTCAAGCAAGCAAAACACATAATTAAGTATTTTTAACAACAGAAAATAGGTAGCTCAGCATTCTGTGCATCATTAGACAAGTATACTTAAACAATGCCGTATAAATATGCACAGTGTGATTTGAGTAATTTAAAGTAATTGAATACGCTCCTAGCAGAGCAGATTTGCCACTGTGTCCATGTGCACGCTGAATGCTGAAATGATGTGTGTGAACTATCAGGGGCCATGCGACTGACTGTAGATGCACACTGAGACACACAATACAAAGCAACATAACACAATAGTGCAATGAAAGTCAACACAGTTTTAGACACACGTCATATCAAGTTCAGGGAATGCTTGACAGCACAACACAGCCCCGCACACCTCGACATGGATGAATGTGTAAGTGCTCACTCTTTCTCTCCTTCTCTCTTTCTCAAACGCACACAG
Source organism: Gadopsis marmoratus (assembly GCA_036023855.1). Lineage (NCBI taxonomy): Eukaryota > Metazoa > Chordata > Actinopteri > Centrarchiformes > Percichthyidae > Gadopsis > Gadopsis marmoratus. The sequence continues at coordinate 1,103 of JAVQJF010129121.1, forward strand.
GCCAGATTGCATACGAGTTTGCTCATGGACCATGATAAGAAAATGTGGTAAATGCGTAATCTGATATGCATGACTTGAGGTTTCTCTCTGCCTTTCTTTTCCTCTTGGAAATCACAGGTTGCATCCATAATTTACACCAGCCTCCGTCTGTTTCTCTCTTTTCCACTCTGCTCCCTCCCTCTTTTTTCTCCCTCCATCTCCTCTTCTCTCTCCTGGCAATCTGGCTTTTGCAGCTTTGCTCATTAGCATATTGCAGAATGTGCAGATACCACCAAAAATTATTCACCTTCCAGCGCTTTTGATGCCGTTTTCCCATGTATACAAACCACGCACGCTGTTGACATTTTGCACAGCCTCCCAAACAAAAGCAGAAGGGACGAGGTCTCCTTTAACTCAAATGCGTTGGGGGCCATAATGTAGCATCCTTTAGTCTGATGTTTCCTCACATCCTCATTCACCCCAATTACATCATCCATCTCATCAGTCAAAGGTTTTTGACACTGTGATGACGACTGATGGAGTGCTTCTTCTTAGTCAAGGTTTAAATGAACACTTAATATTCATGCAGTCCAAGGGAAAACTGAATACATAATATTCATGTCGTTCAAAGGCTAATTGAACACAGTATTCATGCATGTTTTTGCATTTAATAGTACCTTGTCACGCAGGTTATGCAAGGAAATGACTGGAGGATGGGGAATTGGGAATTAACAATTCTCCTCCTCTTGGAGATTGATATTGGTACTGAAAGAGGCAGATCAACAACCATACATGGCAACTCACCATTGGTTCAACACTGCTAACAGTGCTGTGTCAGTAGGCACAGCTTGAAGCAGAGCCAGAAAGGTATCACCACTGAAGTATACATGCATGAATGTGGCCTCGTTAACATCCTTCAAATGGGCTTTTTCTAAATCGACCACATAAGAGGAACAACAGTGATATATGGTGAAGCGCAGAATGACTTGGCATCGCAACTTGTTTGTGCTCTTGTGACTGACTGCTCTGTTACCTGACGAGCACCAGCTGTCTACCATGCAAAGAGGAAATGCCATCACCCAATGTATCCCATGCCTATCATGTAATCATCAAGTAACCATATGCTTTCGTTCAACACAATGGCGGTCAACCTCTCATGCCGATTAATTCAGTATGTTCTGACGTGTATGTGGTCCAATATTGTTCTCTGCAAGTGTTTGGATAATAAGACAAAGCGTAGTATCAATGTCAGTATCACAGCAAAATAAAAGGATTTAAACTCAAATCATCTGCGAAGAAAAGAATTACGTTTTTGTGCCTTAAAACTGAAAAGTCTGTATGTTCTTTTCGCTCCTCTGAATCTAAATATATTCTGTTTTCAATTCATTGTTGAAGGCACACTGTCTTCTGCCTCAGTTCCTGTATTACATGATCACCGGTGCATTCTGCTCTAGGACAAAACGCCTGTGTTTAGTGGCTGGTAAGACACAAAAAAAGACAAAATCCAAACTGCAGTCATGTTATCTTGTTTGTGAAACCACGCTGAAGCATATCTGTATCACCGTACAAGCTGATGCTTAACTGTTTGGATGAAGACATAGGTGATAAATCAGGATCCTTACCAGTGTGGATGAGGACGTTCCTGTGTTTCCTATCAGGCAAGAAATCTGTTTCCTAATCCTCATCAATCACAGAGCGAGTCTAAAATGAAACACAACAGAATGCACTGCACATCAGGGAGTGTGAAAAAATACAATCTGCTTTTTAGTGATAGGAAAACAAGACTTAGGTGGCATCATTTATCGAGATGTAATAAAGCACCCTGTCGTGCATATGACAGATTGGAAGCACATAACAAGGACTGACAGAGTTGGAGAGAATGAGCATCTCTAAGCCCCGCCAAATATGAAACACGAAATACTTAAGTGACAAATACAAGTTGATTTCTCGTCTTCCTTGCGAGTGTTTTGCACCACTCTAGTTATAGAAGCAGCTTTCTTTGAACTTTCCAGGCTCTAATCATGGAGGGATATGATATTTCTTCTCTGCTTCTGGCTCTTCTCTAACTACAATGTGCAGATCTCCTAATGGGACGACCACTCGCTGGCCATAAATGCACTACCTTACTTTACGGGTCTACATCTTTTAATGCACTTATTTCTGGGTTTGAAACCCCGACATCATTTCATTAATATTCTGCTAGACTGCTTCCCAAAACCGTCTGGCTTACATTTTTTTCCACATGTGTACTCGTAGAGTAGGCGGAAAGAAGACTATCTTCACAGTCTACAGATTGCCCCACATTTAATTACTGTTAACACCAGCGCTAGCAAGCTAAATACGCCTCCATGATTTAATCATTTTCCCCCATATTTGAGTCAAATTAAATTAGTCACGTGGGTTTAATTAACTAAATATGATCTGATATTGTAATTTCACACATACAGAGGGATACAGAGAGGGGTACTTGAGCATAAAGAAACCATGGTAAACCCGCGCTCATTAGGGACCCGTACTGTATGTGTAGTCATGTAGGCATTACCAAGAGCAGCAATAGCTCCTAATCAAGGTTTACACACTGGGAGGTTGCCTTTATTCCTATAGAGCTGAGATCACTCTGCTCACACCATAATTTACTGCTTCTGTTAGTCATCGAACTGTAGCTCATACAAGTAACTTCCCTCATGTTTTCTGGGGCCTGTGCTCTGCTCGTTATCCTCACTGAGGCCAGAACAGAACAGTGTAACAGAAACACAAAGAGATGATAGGGTTGAGTGTTTTAAATGTCACTTTTGCAGCAAAATTCATTCAGAAATCTAATAGAGACAGATATTTTAGTTAGCCAACTAAAACCAAAACAAAATATCTGAAAGTGAGAAAATATGTTTTATTGTGATTTGGGTGAACTGAGCCTTTAAGAGCTTTGAAGAACGTATCATCCCTAATACGTAAAATGGCTGACAAACACACTTTTATTATAATGCACTGGGAAAAAAATATTGTGTCCCCAAAAACAGTATATTTCACATTCTACCTTTTGTAAGCACTTTTGTAAGTATCGTGGAAGGTCATTCTTTTGCAGCTAATCAATGATGCTCACATAGACTGAAACATACTCGCCACAGGAGCTGCAGTGGGTTTTCCTATTCAATTGCACCTGGTAATTTCTATGCCTGTGCGTCTTGAGCTGACTGAGTAGTTCTAAAGCACAATGTCTAATGCTAGTGTTATTTCCCACTCATACAAATGCTCCATCACGGTGCTAAATGAGCTGCAGTGAGTGATATAAAAAAAAATATAATAATAAAAGCACACAGTAATTTACTGATCCCTGCTAATGAAACATGAGGCCGGTGTGGTATGTATTCTCACTCTCACAGAGAGGAAATATGGCTGCTGAGAGCTACACCGGCTTGCAAAACACTGTCACACTGCCTAACGACACAGGAAGAATTACCAGAGAAAAACAAATGGAGGCATTGATTCACTAGTTGTTTATTTACAGCCCTCTCTGGAGGAGAAATAAATTCCCCCGTTGAGGCTTTGTTTCCCCATCATACGACACAACGGGATGCATGAGAAGAGGGGTGAGCAGGCCACACACACGGAGAGACAGAAACACGTACCAATGTACGCACACGAGCGCAAACACACGCAAACATCTTACATCTGGATTAATCTCCAATGGGCATCATCACAGATGCCATTAAACATAGCAGAAGGCGAAAATCATGCAGGAAAGAGGCTGCCATCTGAATAATTTATTCAGAGGCTCATCTTGTCTCACACCAGGGGGATTTCTGCTTTCAATTTACACTGTTCTCCTCCCCATATTCAAATCAGGGAGCAGATTTGTTGTGATTGGCACATGGAAGGTCAACGTTAGCGCGCTGGCGTCAACGCTGTCCTCAGTGGGCCGGTATGCTGGTCTATTAGCACACTAGGATAGCGTGTGTGTGCGCGTGTGTGTGGCAGTCTTTGTTTACCTCAGTGTGTGCTGGGTGACACTGGAGAATAGGCCTGTGGAGCGCAGAGACAGCAGTGTGTGTCTGTGCTTATTAGGCTGCTTTCCAAGGACACAGGAGGCTCTAGACATTACACTGGCTGGGGAGAAAACACTATTGCTAATCATAGCAGGAAGATGTTAGGACTGTAGACACAGAGTGAGGGTACAAGAGAGGGAAGGGAGGATCAGAGAGGGGGAGAAAGTGGAGGAGTCGAGGGTGACACGGGGGGGGTGGACAGAGAAGAGTTAGCGAACAAAGAGGGAGAGCGCAGGATGAAGTCATGGCTCTCGTGCATGTCCTCACTCTGGGCGTCGCACTGGGACTGAAGAGAGGACGGACAACATTTCAGTAAGACATGGGTCACGTGTGACAGGATGAGCTGCCATTAGCCAAAGGCACACAGAGCAACTGACAAGCAGGGGGCAAAAAACTCTCTCAGAGTGACAAACTGCATTTTCATGTCGTCTGTTTGACATCTGAAGCAGCACAGAGGATCTGTTCTGTTGTTTTGTGCTGCTGTTGTGCGATTCCTTGGGGAACAGATCAGTCTATTTCACGTTTACACTCATCGTAGGTGGCGTACATGCAACAGAGGCAGCAAACATGTTTGAGACGCTGTGTTTGTCTATAGACACTTGCTTCTCCTTCTCTTTACTGCGATCAGAACTTTAAAAAAACAAACCAAAAAAAGGGTTACGAGGTTGCTCGGGGGAGTTTGCTTACCAAGCAAAATGCCCTCGTCATTTTCCAGTAGTAAATTGGTATGTGCTAGCTAGCGCTGATGACAGGACTTGGCTGTTTCTGCCGTTACAGGCATGAATGGCCCTGTAGTAGCCGGGCACAGTGCAGCAGTTCAACAAGGCCTCTTTAACCAGCTGAATGACAGGCAAGCAGACGGGCGACGAGCCAACCACAGACATTCAGCCCTGGCTGCTGTAATGATGCCAATTCAGCCAGACCTGGGAGACCACGCGATGAGGGCAGACAGAGAGTGGGAGAGGCGAGTCGAAATCTGTGAGCGCATCAACAGTTAGGTCACCAGTCTTTCTCTGCCATGTATCCCACCTACAGTACATACATCTCCAATTTCCCACCATTGCCTAGCAGTCCTCTTATGTTTACTCTTTAAACAGTGTTGTCGACTTTGTGTTACCGCGGGGAGTCTATGAATGTGTGGCTTGTTTCCTTGTTAAACTTAAATGTCGTGTCCGCAGCCCTGAGCGTTGCGTCAGTAGCCCTTTGCACCCTCCGCCTTGTGGAAATCTCTGTGCAAACTGAGGGGAAACTCAGCACCAGTATGACACAGCATGGAGGAATGCACCAGCAGATGTGGCTCCCTCCCTCTCTTTCTCCTTGTCAGTCAATCTCTGCCTTCTCCTCCTCCACCACCCCTCCTACTGTGGGCAGCTCCATATGAAACCAGTAATTATCAAGGTTATTTTCTCCAGAGGGCCAAATCCCTGTTTATGGGCATGAGCGTGTGTCACAGGGCCCGGGCTGTCAACCCACAGGATGCTGACTCTGAAGACAACCCCAAAGAAAAGCTCAGCTTCAGCGACACTGCGGTTGCCAGACCCTGCAGTTGTAATGCTTTTGCTCCCATTTAAGAATTTAAAAAACATTTGTGATTTTCAGTAGCTGCATGTGTCATGACCTCAAGTGAGACATCAAAAATTATGTTTGATGTGAGCTTCCACCTTGGAGTTATTTCTGGAACCAAACAACTCAATGAAAAGAAAGAAAAAGAAAAAGAAGATACTCAGACACTGAACCCAGGGAGCTGGACATGAATGTCTTTGATTTAAATCAGTGTTATCTATTTATTGCAGACATGAGGACAACTTAAGGGTGTTTTATGTTAGTTCTGCTCAACTGTAAAAAAGGAGACAATTTACTACTACTATTGGTTCGATTCAGTCCCTTCCCAGAGCCAGACACCCTGGAGAATTGTGACCTGGGCTACAGCACACATTTCCTTTTGGCACTGGCTACAAGAGGAAGTGACGGCTGTGAGAGGCCAGTGGTTAACAAGCCCTGTAAAAAACACTAACCAATCCAACAGGCTAGGTATTATATCAGTTAATTAGAGGCAAACAGGAGGCTACTTTGTCTTCTGAATGGGATCCAGAGTAGGCTTGTTCTCGTGCTACAGTAGGCTCGTCAGCAAACAAACCTGGAGCAGCCTGAATTACAAGCTCAAAAGTAAATCTGCATGTAACAAACTGTTAGCCAGGGTCAGCAGTGCGCGCACACACACACACACACACACACACACACCAAAATCGGCTGCTCCCTTCACAAAAGCTTCCTCTCAGTTTCATCACGCAAGCCGGGCTTTGTTAGTGTGCGGAAATGCCTCCAGAGGGAATGAAAATACTGGCAAGTCCCTGCAGCTCTTTCTGGAGAGAGACGCAGGGGAAAGAGACAGGTCCTGCAGCTGCAAGATCACACACACACACACGCATGTGCCCATGTTGGTTGAGGGCTCAGGTTACGTACAGAGATAACCGTGTTAACCTAAAGAACATAAACACCGGTGTGTGGTTACAAGGCTGTCAGGGCACCAGAGGAGCCAGAGGAAGTTATGACAATATGGAGTCTAAAGTTGGACTAATGTTGTCACGGCTGCCACAAAATTATAGGCAACGTCACTGCAAAACCTCATATCACTGCAAAAATCAGGGGTTTTCCAGCCTGGGAATTACATTTGGATAATTTGGTGACCCTGCTCCATTCATTAAATGGTACAAGTACAAGTGTCTTGTTAAGCGATTCCACGAAACAGTCAAAGAAAGGACAGGAACAGTTTGAGGAAGTGACATCTAAACTGTAGTTCCTCGCTCGCTACTCGTCCGTCCATTTTCTATACCCACTTATCCCGTTCAGGGTTACACACATTCACACCTTCAGGCAATTTAGAGTCCCAGGCTCACCTGAGATGCATGAAAACCAGAGCACACAGAGAAAACACATGCTGAGACCGGGAGAACAGCAAACTTCACAATAAACGGCCCCAGCCACCTTGTGGGTGCAGACCCTCCACCTTCATGATAACCACTGAGCCTCTGTGCAGCCCAGTACCTTACTAATGCTCTTACATTTTTGTAATATTCCATTACCTCACTCGATGGCCATCTCGGTTGGCAAAAAACACGTGTTCGTAATCAGACGACAGCACTCCAACAACAGATGATTGCAATCAAACAGTCAATGGCCAGCACTCAAGGCAAAAATACACGATTTTAGTAAGAAACAGAAACCCATGATTTAAAGGAATACATGATGTTTTCAAGAGATTGGGCCATTGTTCCAGTAACGAAAGTGCAGACACGGAAACCCTCCCCGTGGTTCATGTTCTCTTGAGCATGAACTTAAATGATAGCAGACATTATGATATAGCCAAAATAGTATTTTGCAAAGTAGGAGGCCAAACCTTTTGGTCAGTGATATTTGTTATTTTGTCCTGCAAATATCCAAACTGCAAAACATTGAACATCTTTCATTTACACTGAACAGACAAACCAGGTCAATTTTTTCTACTATTTCGGATGAGCAACCTCTGGACCTTCGTCTCCCTGTGCCACCCACACTGACATTCAGTTGACCCAGGAAATTTATAACCGTATGCTATCTTTATTTAATATTTCATGCAAATTCAACCTCCCACACAAAACTGACAGACTCAGGCGCCTACCATCAGGTCTTTTCAACACAGCTGCCACAGGTTTTCTGAGATAACAACCAGTCAACAATGTGTGTACATTAAAGGTACATTCTGGCACTTTAAAAATTGGGTCTTCTCATTTTGTTTGGTATATGGACAGTGGATGTTTCAGTGTTCGACCTGGACAAGCCAATGTGCTCCAAAAAGCCCCTCATTTACCCGATGGTGGTGGAGCTGCCATGAAAGGCACTGACCTGCTCATACGGAGCAATACGGGGCTCAGTGTCGTGCTCTCTCTTTAACATCATGCTACATGGACCTTATATAAAAATTTGCTTAACTACTTCCATGCAGTAATGTAGGCTGAACCAAGGAGGAGGATGAACCAAAACGTAGCACTGCATTGAGAAAGCCAGCTGTAATAGATAACGTGGGTCCAGATTTTTTATGTTCGCCCTCATTTAGACCTTTAAAATATCTGCCTTTGAACATTCATTGAACTCTGTTGTTAAGCAGTGGAGCACTTGTGTCCATTATCTCTACAGTGCAATGACGGCCGATGTATAGATGTGTGTGCTATAGATGTATTTGCTAAAAGTATGACTTTAGCATCAGTTCTAAAAAACAAAAACAAAAAAAAATGAACTTTTCTTTGATCATAAGCATAGAAAACTGGTCCACTGGGGACATATGGGGCAAATTACGCGACGTGAATACACGAATGAAGTGAAAGTCGCCTCGCTCACTTGTTTGAGGGAGTTGGAATATTTTGACTCGTGCGATAAATTCGCACGATGGCGTGTCATGAAAGCCTTTCAGTGCTCGAGTCGGTCCCAACGTTGAATCAGAAATGGAGCCTGTGGGCATCCAGAGCTCTGTGACACAACTTCATTTTTATACAGAGACCGGACAAAAAGACATTGCTTGGAGGAACAAGCACGAGCCCTGACGGATCCGAACTCCATTCCGAAAACAAGCATCCAGACTTTTTACGAATGTGCATCATGATGTAGTTATATTGGCAGCCTTTTCCGTTTATTGCAATTAAATCACAGCAAAACCTGTTTATTCTTGGTTCATACCGCTGCAGTAGGGCTGGCACTGCTCAGCCTCATGTAGAGCTGGACGCGGCCGTCATCCAGACGCAGTTCCTGGCGAAGTCGGTGATATTCACAGAGCTGTGTGCGCCACCAGGATGATGTTTTGAGCCCATAATATTTAACAATTGTGTCACGCGAGCAACGCAAATAAACACATATGATCCCACGGTCAAACTGGAGGCGGATATTCACTTCGCATTTGGTGGGAGCACGGCATTAAAAACAGCAGAAAGCTGGATCAAACAACTGACTCAAATACTGTCTTACCGGGGAGGTATCGGGGGGGGGGGGGAGCAGATTCAAGATGTACTGACAGAGTGGAGGAGCTTTCAAGACAGCTGCTTGAGTTTCTCTCTGTCACTCTCTCTCTCTCACACACACACTCCACTCCCTCTCTCCTTTTTAGCCAGTGACAGCAGGCACCCAGCGATGACATGAGGAGTGTCTCTGGCAGCCAGTAAGGCAGCACTAAACAGACAGAAATATCTGCTCTGACAGACGGACAGACTGTCACCCACTACGACATGCATGCAGCTGTCTCTGAGCTTACCCCTCTTCTTCCCAGCCCTCTGGTTTGATTTTCCTTTGTGCAATTCTCTCTCCGCTCCACTCCGAACAGTGTTCCCTTCATTTTTCCTTTCTTACAGCTATTCTATACTATGTTGAAAAGCTACATTGTCATTGGCTCTGTTTGGCTGCTGGCCAGAGAGGAAGGAGGTAGAGGAAGGAGGCTCGGCTTTCATGAGGCCAACTGTTGAGCATACAGCCATCCTCCACTTGATCGGCATTGGCCCGCACAGGTCTAGCTCTTTGCTCTTTTCATTTGCTCAGCCTTTTGTTCATACGTTCTTTCGCCTTCACACAGGAATCCGCTCTCCCTCTCTCTGCCTGTTTAGCTCTCTCTTTCTCAGCCACAGCCGTTCTCAATTAGGAGGGTCAGGGAGCGGAGCGGCGAATAACTCAGGCTCTGGTATCTGGAGCTGGAAGGACCCAAAGATCAGCAGCAACAAGAAACCACTGCTCTAATGTGCTGCGCCAAAAACTGGGCTGTGGCTGCCTGTGTGTGTGCATGTTGCATAAATCTGCTCTGTGTCAACAGGTTGTCAGTGACCTCTGACCTCCATATATAAAAACAGACATGAATATGACAGAACTGCTAATGTCCTCTTCCCTGCTGGAATGTAGATCTCTTTGTTAGGCAGTTTAAAGACTGTGGTGTTAAAACAATGGAAAATCAGTCACACACTCATCCACAGGCAGGCACACCCACGCACCAGGTCTTCGCCCCCTGTAGAGACCCACTTTAATTGCTTTGTTTCAATGGTCCCCTCTGAATGGGAGAGAAGCTGGGAGATGCAGTTTACAAGACACATCTGCAGGTGTTGCATTTCAAACTGAGAAACTCAAGCTGTGAGAAAGAACACATACACTAAACACAGGCACACAGATAAGAGGAATATACAGACAGACGGGCTCTTCCCCTCTCGCATACACACACCGCAGGTGCGGCACAGTTCAGTACTTTCCTCCACGGCGTCGAGCCTGAAAATGGTGAAATTGAAAATCTCTCAACATCTGTGTCTCTTTCTAGAAAAGTACTGACTTTAATGTGAGACGACGCAAAAGATGTGACAAGACAAAGCTGAGGTGCAGTATATCGAGCCCAGACGTGTCAAATCGAGAAAAAGAATGCGCTTATCAATGGGGCTCCCGCGATGTCGCTTCCCAGTGGGCCCTTCGCACTAAAAGTCTGACAGAGCCATAAATACCACCAACTAATGTGGCTTAGGGTCATGTAGGTTTTAGATAACCTCTCCATGGCCGGTACACTTGTGAAAAACTACTTTGCTGTGTTGCCACAAAGCCACTGGTACATGGTATCTCCCCCACAGACTCCTTACAAAATAGCTCATTCAGAACTATTTTCACCCATTTAATTCGAAGCCTCTCGGAGTAGTGTCTCTATGAGAATCAAATCTGTTTGTTATAGCCGAGAGTCGAGTAGCTTGGAGGATGTTGGGTATCGTAACTCCTAATTCACTGAAAGAAAGAGCAATCAGCTAAGCTTCAGATGGCATCCGACAGATTCAATATCCTTTTTTCAAGCATCTCTATTGTAATGTTCCCACACACTGGCGTGCATGCCGCATTGCACACATTTTCTGATAATCTATGCAAATAGGCCACAGATGGACAAGAATGTATCTAATTGAGAAACATATGTGTCACACTGTTAAAAATAATAATTCTTACATCTCCCTTTGCTTTGTGTTACCATCCTATTTCTGTCATCCGTCGTTCATTCATTACGAGTTACGAGTGGCTGTGATGCTGGCGTCTTGCCACGCCATTTGTGAAATTATTCAAATGAGGACACCATGTTTCTTTTGTTTACTGCATACAGTATTCATGAACGCCATTTCTCACTCTCGCGCTACAACTACCACCTCCTTCTCTCTCCCCCTCTCTGTGACTCCTGCTGCAGCATCGGAGGAACGTCACGGCATTACGAGAAGCCATTAATGAGTGTGTGGCGTGGCGTGTTGTGATGCGCGGCATATTACAGCCATTCATCAGAGCCAGGAGACACTTGACAGGCGGACAGCCAACAGGTTGTGTAATCATATAACACAGCCATGTCAGGTCTGCCACGGCTCCGTGTCCCATTCAGGCCTCTAATGTTATTTTCCTCTGGGTAATTGACGACGCCAGACAGAGAGACCCGGTGATGGATAACATTATGGACCGACTGGCGCACAAAGATGGCGGCCTACTGAAGTGATGTCATTTAAGATTACATCAACATTTGGATATATTTAAATGGAAAATAACGGTTCATTACAACTTGGGTCTTATTTTTGTAGATTTTGCCAACATTTCTATTGGTTATGATAAGATTGAGGTGGGGTTTTTTTTTTAGTAATTGCTGTGATCTGGGAACATGACGATATCACTGAAGCTAAATCAGACGGGGCAAGAAACACTGGTGGTCGCATGATCAGAGAAATTGTAAACAGCCGGATTATCTAACGCAGATTATCTAAACCACTTCTTTTGGAGCTAAAGACGAAAGTGAGTGCACCCAAAATATTGGTAATAATCTGTCATTGCACAGGAAAAGTTGAAGTCAAAGGCAAAGCTGAAGCAGAATTCCATCTGTATACTGTAGTGAATGTTCACAACGGACAGCGTAGCTATTAACTGAAACTTCACGCTTTTGTTTTCTCAAATACGTTTGGTTAGCCTGGGGGTTTATTTACAACCTGTACGATCACCTGACCGCTCCTGTTCTTTGCCCCATTTCACTTCTTTTAATCAATGTCGTCTTGTTCCCAGATCTCAGCCGTACAAACGTATTACCTCGTATTATTACCTATTTTACCTCTACTAATATAGGAAAGATGGCCTAAAGGGTAAAGGGGGGGAAAAGTAACCCAAATCGATTAAAAAAAAAACAATGTTTAACATTTATTAAGTTATTGGGTTAATTATGTCAAAGCACGACAAAGTAAAAGTGTTATTCTGGTAATTATAGTTTACTAGGAATGCCATCTGACACAAAGGAATGTGTTGCAACTCCTCTGCCTAACACAACTCAGCTGCATCAGAGAAGTAGAGGTGGCCCTGAAGCAGTGTTAGACATTGTTAAGGATAGCAAGTATCCTCACACAACCTGTTCTGCTCTGTCCTTAAGCTGGAAAAGAGAAGACAATGTTCTCTCTCATCCTCCCACTCTCACCACTTTTTACCTCTGCTTGTTTGCAAGACGCCTCTTGCAGCGCACAATCCAAAAAAGGCCAGCTTGTGTATGTGAAAAACGGGCTATAAGACGATAACCACAATGCACATCACCAGCGAGGATAAAAATACACATTCCTGTCTTTTGAATATCATCACAGTCTCCCAAGCTGCAGCGCCCTGAGGTGAAACTCCTCAGAGAACGAGAGACTTGATCAGACTCATACTCTCTCTCTCTTTCTATCGTCATCTATGCAAACACATATACATACACAAAAACATAAACATAAACAGGAGTACTTTTGTGTGCAGATCTCATGGACACATTTTTTACTTTGCAGAAGAAGAGATGGAAAGAAAGGAGGAAGAGAACAGAAAAAAATAGAAGAAAAAAAAGAGGGTGCAGGACACAAAATAGAGGGAAAGAAAGACAAGAATGGGAATGGGATGCTAATTCCCTTGGTGTGAGCTAATCCCTAGGAGCTCTGACATCCTTTGCTTTATCTAGGAATGCCATGTGATACAGAGGCACAGACAACACGCCAAAAAGAGCCTAACCCAATTATAACACACTCAGACTATATTCACGACGTCTTCTAATTTGAAGGTGCTCTTTACGTAAGGAAACAATGTGCATCGGCGATAGAGTTTTCAGATTGTCTTCGTAAAGATCAGACACAGCATGGTTGTTCTGCTGAGTCTCAGCTGGTTGAACAGTATCTCTTGTGTTTCTGTGCAGAGATGCCAATCACTTTGCTTTTTGTCATCTCATAAAATAAACAAATACTGGTTAATGACAAAAACCTGTATCAAGTGAATGACAAAATTGTACATTAGTGACAACGGAGTGGGTTAGAGGCAACATGAATTTGTTCTCTTAACCTTACTGCTCCACAGCACCTGATCGTGTCTCGGCAGAGTTTACATAATTTTCCAAAAGCTCCGCTACAACGCACAGCTGGTGTTTAATGATTTATCTACTCTAAAGAACCATTTTCAAAAAGCTAATTTTTTGGGAGTAAAAACTGACAGCTTAGCGTGGATGTAAAGCCTATATACACAACTATGTCCACAACACCAGACAGATGTATTCAGGTCATATAATTCTTTTATTATATTCCCCACAGTAACTGTGTTTACATTCTGCCATTTACTTTGTGATAGAGTGCGACGGTTGGAAGGTTCTCATTACTGATTAGGAGACTATTCTGTGCAATCGCCGTATTTACGTCACGTTTGTTCGTTGTGATAAGAGAGCGGTGAGAAGAAGGTTTGCAGTGGAGATGGCTTTGTTAGGCAGATTACAGAGCTTTTCTTCAACTTTCACGCAGTCATTTCTACCAGCATTCAACTTGTAGAAGAAAACACAAGCAACCCAGGCTGACCAATCACAGCTCTTGTTGTCTCCAAGTGTTACCTACATAGTCGCCGTAACCCCAAAGTGTAGTTGCAGCGTAGCTACGTGCACAGGCTCCACAGCGAAGCCGTAAACCCTTAACACAGAACTATAAATTTCACCTTTAGCGTGGACTCAACACAGCGAAGGAATCCACCCAACCATTACCCACTCAGACACACGCACGCACACTCTTCCTCTCTCCTCAATCTCAACCCCATCGTCTCACAACGGCCACAGTGTTCAGTGTCAACAGTGGTCACTCTATGTGGTGCAAACATAAAAAAAATGCATCCAATTAAAGCTGCAGAGGAAAATACTCCTCTGTAAACGGCAACAGTCTGTAACATGTTTGCAGCGATGATAGGCTTTCTAAACAAATTAAGCCAGAGGAGCTCTACATTACTCATCCCGGCTGGCTGTCTGGCCGAATTCTGCCTCAATTGCACAGTCGTTTGATCAACTGTTGGCACGCTGTGAATGTGTTAATGCGAGAGAAGGGGGGAAAAAAAACAGATACGAGTTCATGGATACCAGGCGAGATGAATATAGTACGACAGCAGCAGAGAAACGCAGCAAAACTTGTCTTCCTTTACTTTCATGCGTCTGCAGTCAAGTGCTGTCACAGTCTGCAGCTCTGTTCTGTCGGCTCTCTCTTTCTTTCACTGTGCATTAGTTGCCACTCTGCCAATGGTCGGCGCGTGTGCGCGTATATGCACGTGTGCCTTAAACCTGTCGCTTTCTCTGCTCTGACGTCCGTGTGCTTATCGCTTTGGCTGATCCCTGTTAGTCGCGCATGTGTGTACAGTATCTGTGTCTGTATGCCTGCATATGCACGCGCGTGTGTGTGTGTGTGTGTGTGTGTGTGTGTGTGAGGCAGATGTTCGCAGGATGGTGCCATTGCTCAATGTTCATACACACCGCACTAAGGAAGATTAACCAGCACTTTATTTATCCATTTGCTTCCTGGATCTGCCCCCACACACCCTACGAACACCACCCCCAATCCTCCTTAATCCGTTGTTGCAAAGAATACAGGAGGAAAGGCATGAAGAGTGTAAAATTGGACCTAGGTGGCAGAGTTTTGCACCACCCTGGACCTACTTTAAAAATGACTTTTCTGGTTCAGGGCTAATGCACTAGACCATTGAATGTGAATCAGAATAGTTCACGTGTTATGTTTCACTGGGATAGTGCAGTGCTGATATTCAATTTAAAATCAACTATGATATGCAACCTAAAACCCAACTAAGAAACAACGAAAAGCCCCCCCCCCAAAAAAAAAAAAATCAGCCCATAGTTTATTCAGGGTTGAGATTAAGGTTAGAAATCAGGTCGAGTTAAAGTAGGGTAAAGTCTAAATCTGCAGTCAGGGCTGTAGCTACATAGTCTAGAAATGCACTAAATCAGCAAGCTATACTCCTATCTACACTAGAAATCTGAGTTAACACATTAATCTTCTTCCCCATTCCCCAGCATTGTATCTGCCCACTGTAGAAAACAGAAAATGTGAGTTTTTTGGAAATGGTTTTGTTCTACTCTCCAAGTATTGACACTGGCCACGGGCTTCTCGATGGAGACTGGCTGGGCTTTTTAGACAGAGCCAAACAAGATCCTGCACAGCTCCTCATAAACAGCAGCTGCAGACTGCTCAGTTCCCAGTTCCTCCCCAGCCGCCAGCCCAGGAGGGTCCAATCAAAACTAGCCACATTACTCCCTCACTTTGCCTTTGCGTGCCAAGTCCGCTCCATGTTGGGAAAAAAACAAAAAACAAAAAACAAAAAAAATAAAGAGCCAGGACTGAACCCAAGACCGTGCACAATCACAGAGCTGTAGATTAAAAGAAAAATCAGTTTACCTGGTGAACTTTGACCTTGGTGGTACTGTGGTCGCCGCCCCAGCCCCCACCCTGCCCTTCATGTATTCCTCACGCACGGTCCCTCTCTGACCCCTCCTTAAGCGGTGATCTGAGGGGAAGGAAGACAGAAGAAAAAACGGTTAAATCTTTTTTAATGGAATGCCAGGAAGAACCTGGTTCAAACAGAGGACAAATGTATCACAGAGAAATACACCCCGGTGTTGAAAAATGTATGCAGGAAGCCATGAGGGAGTTTGCTATACTGCCCCATTTACTCTCCCTCCTAACCCTGCCGGAAAGCCAATGAACCAATGAACAACTGCACCAGCTATCACACCGTCTTGCCTGTATACTGCAGCAGTCCTGCAAACCCCCCCCCCCATCCCCCATCCCGTGACCCCGCCCCCCACTGCACAGGAACAATGATGTCCTTCCTAAAGGTTATCAGCAGCCTGGCTCTTGGTCAGCCCTCATCCTGAGTCCATTACACACCCAGCAGCGAGTTTCACTGCCGTAATACACCTCTCTTAGTCTCTCCTCACTGCTTCGCTGCACCTTTCACAGGCTGATACAAACCCAGCGTCGGCCCAGAACACACACACACAGGTTTTGGAATTAGACTACCTGCCATTGTGTGTCTCGACATCTGCAATGCACTTCAATTCCATTGGTGTTTCATTACATAAAACGTGATGAAATACCATATTAGCTTTCGAGTTTTGCTTTTTTTTACCCATGCTAGCGGCATTGATGCCATCATCAGGTCAAACATTTGATTTGTCCAAAACCTCAGCCTCCGCTGTACTTTGTGTGTGGTGCTAATAAGCAAATGTTGCTTATTTTAGCCAGGCTTAACAGACTGTTCACAGACAGGTCAATACTGCATGCTAAACATCAGCATCTTAGCATTGTCACTGTGAGCAAGTCAGCATGCTGATGTTAGCATTTACCTCAGTACAGCCAAACAGAACCTCTAGAGTGGCTGGAGACTCGTATTTTAAACACCACATTCAACACTTTAAATGTATTATCACATTAAAATATATAGCAAAACATTTTAAATATGTTTTACAGTATCGATTGATTAAAAGGGGTCACTCGCAGTGGCAGTGGCAAAGCAACATGAGCATATTTTTATGTTATATAAAGATTTTTAGCATATTTCGGACCATTGTTTTGGTTTTGGGACCCACGAATTTACTTTTCTAATCATTCAGATCACCGCTCACATCAGCATAATTTCCGACCACAGCAGGCAGCTGTTTTCAGCAACAGAAAACCTCTGATAAACCCACTGTACATTACCTGCTCGTCACCAAACAACAGACCGACAAAGTTAGCGACTTGCTTTTCCCTCAGGAGTTAGAGAAAAAACAAGACAAAGCTCAAAGAGAGTGAATATTCACATTTGCCAGGTGGCACAAACACAACAAAAAAAACACGAGATGAAAATGCATACATAACAGAGACTAACAATTTATTCCAGTCTTTATCTTAAGGTCTTCTGGCAAAGACAGCCTCCTAGGAAGAGACACAGCACTTTCTTCTCTCTTCCATTGTTTCATCACTTTACCACTGGTGCAAACAAGCTTCCTCTGCTTCAGGCTGCCCTTGTGGCCATTTTCCAAGAGGTGCAGTACATCTTGGCACTTCTTATCAGAGTCGAAGACATTTTCGCCAGTGGGATGCAGCCATTTACACAAAAATATGTGAAAACAGAAGAGAATACAGTACGGTAAACTACAACAACTATACTAGTGAATTGTTTTAGTACATCTTTGTCTGTCTACACCTTGGGTACAGTCTATATGATGAAAACACCACATTTCATGGCAGAACTTGCTGAAGTAAAATGAAAAAAATGGATTAAACATGAAAGTTGACAAAAAGTGACAATTCATTTCTTCTCGAGACTAAATCTAAAATATCTCCTATAGATATTTGGAAAACAATACATGGATGGTTTAAACAGAAGGCGTGTATGGATGGAATGGGGCCCCCCCCATACATCTTAACACCTGCTCATTCATTTAAACGAGAAGAATGGTGCATATTGAAGAACATACTGTTGGAAGAGGGAGTTGATTTTGGACTGAGGCCAAAAAGAAGAGGACAGGGCGGAGGAGACACTCATAAATACGCAGGGAGGCGAGCAGGTGTCACAGACAAATGTGATTTACAGGGTCTATGTCCCATACAGTGCTGACAGGTAAGCCTATTAGGTTGATATTACCCAGCTATAACATGCACCAATGGACCCTCTTAAAAACGTGTGTGCAGCAAGTGTGTAAAGGTTATGGGTTTAAGAGAAAGATTATAATATCGCACTGTTAGACTGACCATTCATTAAGGTCTGAAAATTAAATTAAAACAGATCTTCAGTTGGTTTTATTCATTCATACAGCACACAAGACACAAGCTATGTTTTAGCGTCTATAAGATGGGTAAAAAACAACAACACGGTTTTATTAGAGCAGAGATTAGACTGGATTCCAGTTTGAGAGCAATACTGGGACAATGTTTTTCTCACACTCTGAAAAGTCATCAGGCTTCAAAGCCAAAGAGCGCAGGAGAGCGCTAAATACTGAAACGGCAGTGCATTTCTTCATATTGGAAACTGCCGGGGGAGCAATCACTGAAGAATGCAAACGTTTATGAGAAACTAAATGCACTAGAACATCGAGCGGAGATCTGCAATCGAGTTTCACTTGTAATACTGCATGAGAGACACGAGACTACAAGAAAATTGCTACCACTTGAGCAGCACACTACAGATGGTGTTGAGAGCAACACAGCACAAAGCAATGTGTTCCTTAATAATGTGGTGAATATTGCAGTGAAAAGCTGAGTGCTTCGTACTAGCTTTTGCAAACTCAAGCTTTTCTTTTTTCTTTTTCTGTCAGAAGTGTGAACTCTTTCATCCCGGATAAAAGAGGCTGCGGTAAAATCCTCAAAGAAACTAATCGTGTTAAATGAGGTTTGTGTCTGTATCTGTGACTTCTGAGTGTGTGTGTGTGTGTGTGTGTGTGCGTGCGCGCGCACGCACGCACGCACTCGCAATGTGGGGGGTTATTGGTGCCTCTGAGAGACTAAAAGGTCCTGTCACCTTTGAATCTAAAGTCTGTGTCAGCTCTCCACTCGAGCCAGTCGTCTCCTGTTTCATAATCGTGCTCGGTATTACAGTACTCTCTAAACACTTCAATCCTGGTAATCGTATCTGATCATGTGGCTGCTCATTGACAGAGGTAAACCAATTTTCTGCAGAGTCTTTAAAGTGATTCAAATGCTGGAGGATGACAAAGCCCAAGTTTGCCTGTTAAAAGCCCTTAACACCACAACGTTTACTTTAGTTTCCTGGGGGGAATCCTAGTCTCAAGCACACACACACACACACACACACACACACACACACACCTTATCATCCAAGGCTGAGGAAGCAGGAGAGCTATAAAAGCCGACCTCATCTCCTTAAAACAGGCAGGGCTGTCCCTGGGCATTTTAAAACAACTCATCAACTGTTAAACCAGAGAGAGAGGCAGAGCAGTAAAAATCAATGCCCCCCAACACGGCAAACAGCAGTCAATGATGTTAGGTAGAAGAGGTAAGAGCAAGGATTTGCAGTAGCATAAGGAAAAGCGAGCGGGAGGTAAGGAAGGAAGGAGAAAGTCCGTGTTAAGCTAAAAAAACTGGCAGGCTAATATATGTAATTGATTATCTCTATGCAAATTGAAGAACTCCAAAAATGAGAGAGTGCAATTTAAAGCAGCAGAGTCTATGAAATCAATTGGCACTGTGAGTGAGAGAAGCTATATTTTAATTCCCTATACCCAAGATAAAGCACTTTACTAGGAGCTGTCAGATACTTATCAGGAGGAAATTAGCAGAGGAATACCATTTTCTCAAAAACAAACAGGTCAAGTGTTTCTCCTCCTTGAGCGGTCTCTCCCCCTCCTTCACTCTCTCCCACTCTGATATCATCATCTGTTATTTCCTCCCATTTAAATGCCAACAGTGAGGAGGCCGGGGCTGCATTTCATGCAAACAGATCATTTGTAATAAAAAACCCATGCAGGCAGGCCCGGCGCGCCCGGCAGGAGCAGGTTGTTGTTTGAAACGGGTAAGATGAGGTCTCCGGTTCGCCTCGGCTCCCGGGAGCAACGCCGGAGTCTGCCAGCACCTGCACGCACACACTGACGCAAGTCCGTCCTGAATCTCCAAGCCAGATCTCACCAAAACAATATTTGCGTTTTTGGCCTGCAGTCTGTGTTCCTGGCTGAAGAGAGGGGAGGGAAAGAAAGAAAAAAAAAAAAAAAAAGAAAAGAAAGAAAACACACATAGAACAGAGCACAAAGAGATGTGTCGAAGGCAGCAGCCCACACAAGACAGCCTCGTCGGGGAGAGGGCAGCTCGGCGTCAACATCAACACCGGTTCTGCAGTCATCGCTCAGCAGGTAATTATGATAACAACGTGTTCCCTAGGCAGCTTCTCTCTGATTTAGTTTCCGAGCACTTACCCTTCCTAAAATCTCCTCCCGATAACATCTGATATGATTACAAAGTCAAGATCCTTTTCGAGGAGCGCCCACATATGTGCCTCTAATTTGGTGTATAGTAACGCTCCCTCCTGTGACTACACAATGATGCCTCTCATCTTATTGCGAATGCTTAGTTAAGATGTAGCACCATGTGGATGTTCAGAACATTTTGGAAAATGCCATGACATAAATGAACCTAACCTACCAACACCATGTTATTGAACCCTCCACTGCCTGCTATTGCCTTCAATTGCTAACAAAGCCTTGCCACATGGGGAAATACATCATTTCTTTGTGTCTGTTATCATCTAGTTTTAACAGTGGGAGTTTGGCCCTGAATGGAGTGAGCAGAGTTGACCCTGTGATTACCTCTGCGATGCGGCATTTTCTTTGGCTGTCATCACAACCGACCCCTTAAACTGCCAGCGCTGCTCTGCAACATGGCTAGGCTGTTGACATACTGAAGACATTTAAGATAATCCCAGAGATGTCTCTGTGTTTTCCAAGATTACATCTTCAAAGGGGAAAGGCGGCCAGCAGGCTCTACTTGAAAGGGAGAGAGATGCGGAGGGCTCTTGTTCTCAAGGAGGGGGTGGAATAGCTCAAGAATGCAATCATGGTTTTGGAGTGGAAGAAGGCCTGTCCTGGCTAGCTAAGCTGGTGGTGGAGAGGAATCAGACCTGAGCGAGAAAACACACCTGTTGTATGGGACAAAGCATAGGGAGGTAAAGAGAGGACTCTCACCTGTGTGACCTGACAAAAGCTGTAAATCACACAGTTCATCTCTGGTCTGGCCTGGCCCTGCCTTTTATAATGTTTGGTGTGTTGCCATGTTGAGGTTAAATGGTCTGGATAAGAGGGTAAAATACACCCAATACATAACAGTTCACAGAACTAGCTGATCGATTTTAGCATACAATGTCATTACATAATTTTACTTAGAAAAGGTCTTTTCTATGAATGTCTTTTGTTTTAGCCCATGTCCACAATAATACACCACCAACATACTTTTTAACTTTAACTCTAAACATATCTTTGGCATTTCTCCACAGCAATCTAGAGCCGATATATACACCATATTGCATTTATTAATGCAGCTCTAAACGGCAAAAGGTCCCAAACATTTAGGAAACATACTGAAATGTATGCTAGTATGGACAGAAAGCTTTTGAGACCGATTTACAGGTCTATCCACATTAGTGTGGTGGCAGCCAAGTAAAGAGAAGTTAGAGTTTATGAATCCCTTGTTCGCTGCATTTGACAAATCCTGATTATTTAGGACTTAGGAAATTCCTGGTCCCTACACTGTGGGTGCTGTAACTCCAGTGATCATGACTTGACTCCTGCAGGCGGTTCTCTCCCATAGTGTGCTTTACATACTGCATTATCACAGAGCATTTCTAGATACTTTGCATGACATCTGTGAGGATGCAGAGAGCTGCTGCGCGGCTACTTTACATCTCTCAGCGTAAGACAAGCATTACAGAAGCTAAATAAAATGTGTCACGCACAAAATGCTTAGGAAGTATTAAATAAAAGCAAGAAATTATGACTCCCGTGGAACAAATATGTAGAAGTGACGTCCTATGTGGCTGTGAGCACCTCTTAATGACTCATGGAAGTGTTCGCTAACGTGGCTCTGACAGACATCGAACCACTGAGCAGTTTCATTTCTAGCCCATGACTGGAATTGTGATAAGGTTGGTACTAATTATAGGTATTTCGACAAAACACGGGGGCAGAACTGTAAAGAACACAGAAGTAAAAATAGCAATTTCTAGTACAGCAAGCAGCAGAGTCTTCATGCTTCCTCTTTGCTCAGTCCTACTTCTCAGCTGGCTTGGTGACATCATCAGTGAGTCAGCGACCAGAGCCCAGAGCCGGGATCAAGAAGGTCTGACTATTATCAGCTGCACATACTGTACACCACGAGAAGGCACAAACACCCAGACAAAGAGGCCCAAGTCACACAACCACCAGAAGGCTATTTTTGAAAAGAGGAGCCCGAAGGAAACAAATGTGGCATCATCAGCAGGAGGCTGAGTAGATATGAATCAGTTGAATCATGACTGAGTCTCACAGAGACCAACTTATTTTAGAATGAGCACCAATAAACAGCAATGGGAGTGTAGACAGACAAAGCACCAGCAGCAATAGGTACAGGTTCCTCTGAGGGAGCTCTGCGGTGGGCCCCTCCTCCGTCCGTCCAGCCTCACCGGCCACGGTTGAAAAATTAATGCAGCAAACTGACAACACTTAGGGTCTCGCTCTCTCTCTCTCCCATGTACCGAACAGGATCAATTACCAAAGCAGGGCTCCACTCAGTAGCGCTAAAGAAACAAGAGGCACTCTCCATCACAGCTCTCTGTGTGTGTGTGTGTGTGTGTGTGAGTGAGGTTCAGGTAGGCTTATGATGAGTAGAAAGAGGAGGAGGAGGTGGTAAAAGTCTGTTTGCTTCTCTCTAATGACAGCAGCAGAGTGGATTAGTGAGCCTTCTAACCCATCAGCATCACTCCTCCCAGTAAGTGAGAAAGCATGTAAATAACCAGTTGTGGCCACTAGCAGGAGGAAAGAAAAGAGAGGGAGACCAATAAACCGAGAAAGTCGGAATGTGTGCACGAGAGTGCGTTGTGTGCACGCGTTTCGTCCGTGCGCCTTCATTTGTATGTAGGTGGGGATTTCGAGGAGTTCCATTTCTACAACATCGGCCAAGTTTTTCAAACGCAGCACATGTGACTGGAGAGGATAACATAAAGAAAGGCGTCAGCAGAAATGGCAGCATGCAGTAATCCCCCAGCCAGGCCGCTGGCGTTTGCCACGCAGGCAGGCAGCGCTGTCAGTGGCGGCACACATACAGGCCTTATCAGTGGCAGCCATAGGGCTCTTCTAATAACCCTGCTGATGCGCTGCTGCGGTGCAAGGACAGGCAGGGAAACGGACAAACAGACAGACAGGTTTCACTTCCCACTTAAAGAAAGAGCCTGAGCGCCGGGTATCAGCCTGTCGCTGTGTGTGTGTGTGTGTGTGTGTGTGTGTGTGTGCAGACTGAGTGCATTTACTCATTTCCCTCGCTTTGTAGCGTGTAATGCTCTGACAGCTTCATACATGCTGTCACTTTCATCTAGATGCGGTCCGCTGTTGACTCCCCCCCCCCCCCCCATCTATTAACCCCCCCAAACACACACATTTTGCGTTTATGACAGCTTTGTCTAAACTCTGGCACACCGGCGCTGCAGCCCCAGTAGGATCGTATCTGACTCCAGCATCATTATCACCATTCAAAAAGGTCAAGCACAGTGCTTACAGCCTCTTCTTTGTGATTTATGCCTTTGTGCCATTACCTCTGTTCACATTAATCTCCATCTGTAAATCTAATCACACCGCCTCACCACTGCAGCTCCTGGTGCTCTCAGGACAGGAGCCGCGGCCGACGGGAAACAGCTTATGTAAATACACCGCTGTTGACACAAGATGGGCAGCACACGATGCCTCGCCACGATGAGACACGCAGATCAAGGTGGAGATAAGGACAGCCATCGCTATATTGTTCCTACTTACCATTTACTGTCATTCATCTCTATCTTTAAATCCTTTCATCTTGATATACCTTTCATATCTCTGGGGGCATTTTACTCGGCTCATCGTGAGAGACTGAGGTTGTTGTTACGGAAAGGGACACAACAATGCAGACACAGTGCTGCAGGACTCCATTTGTAGTCAATGAATAACTCGAATATTGACACCAGTAGTTGAGGGTGTCACTCAGATGACGCAAAAAGAGCAGCCTTGTCAAATAGAAGCACTTCCAGGCGTTCTCTGCCTTTATGTGAGCCAATAATCATTACCTTCGGAAAGGAGCCACAACCAATTGAAGCGCCGTGAAAACATCCACTCTCGCCTTCCTTGAAGCAGCCTGCGAGCCCTTTGAGCAGAGTGGCCAAGCGCTCTGCTTTGTTGCTGCCACATGCAGAATAAAGACTTAATCGCGGTCTCCTGTGTGGAAGTACAGCGGTGCTCTCTGAGACAATTCCCTCTGCAAGGGCTGATGGGAACCTTAGCGATGACACAGAGAAGCCTGCAGGCCTGTCAGCTCGTCTCGATGCAGCTCAAATCAGCACTCGGCTCTGGAGAACTTCTACTGCTGCACTGACACGCACTCGCACACTGGCTGACACAAATCTCCTGCATCACTTCAAACATCCACTCAGTCCCTCAACATCATACTTGACATGTGGCGTGTGTGCGAGAGATTCTCACCATAAGTGCGGGCTGAATCACTCGCAACCCCATCTCGAGATAAAGCCAAGACATGTAGGAGAGCAGCAATGTTTTAGCATAAAAACAGCTGGACCTAAGGATGCAAGGAAGATGAACTGTTAAAGGTTATATTAAGTTCATTAGGCACAAATTATTTAATCGATCATATGCATCAATTTGTTACACTTTTTTGTGCTGTATCAAAATGTTTCCCTAACCTAATATCTAAACTTAGCCAAGCAAGCTCAGTTCTAGACATATTTTCATTCAATTAATAAAACATAGAACCTATGATAATATCAATGAGAATTTTAGAAGTGATGTCTAGTAACACTTCCATTTGGGGATGGATCCATCGCAAGCATCACCTTTAAAATGCATGAGGAAAGTTTTAAGAAATCAATACAAAGCCCTAATTCCTTTGACAGATATTATCAACTCAAGATTTCAAGATGGTGACTGATATTTTATGTGCCACCAAAATGCAAGGAGAGAGCTTTTAATAATTGATGGTGCTGGAGCAGGGAGATTTTTAACCACCCTCCTCCTGTTGTCAATCATTAATGGAGTTTCCATCAAAAACCCCTCAAGTATCAAATCTCTCTTGAAGGTGGAGGGCCCACATTCACACATCCCACTTAATCAAAGGGCACACAATGTGCTCTCCCCTTCTCTCATTTTCGCTTGCGCAAATTAGGATAATAACAGCACAAATTGCAAAATTGTTCACAGCGTAAGTGTAAAAGTAGGCATTTTAGCTGAGGTCTTCTTGTGAGTGATGAGGGTTAATGGGAAAATTCTAAATATTTAAATCACAGGAGGGGAGAAACAGCCTGCCAACCAGAGATTTCACTTTCTTTCTCTCTTTGCCGTGTATTCTGTATGCAGTGCTGTTTAAAGCTCAGTCTACCCGGCTCGCTGTAAAGCTGCAAGGCCTGCCTGGTCAAAGTCATACAGGACACGATGTGCACCAGCGACACTCACAAAAGGGCCATAACACTGCTTTAAAGAACAACCACAGGTTTACACACAGTGCCGTATGTGCATGTAAAGATGTACACACACACACCAGAGACCGCTAGATTTTACTGCTTTGGACTGACTTTAAGGGATCAGCCACGATCTTTCTACCAAAGTCCACCACCCAGCTGGGGTTACATTTTGTAAAATATACTTCTATCACTGCAGCATCTTCTCCAGCAATCCCACAGCCTCAGACGTCACATACACCCGCTACATGAGCGCCACAGCTACGTGTTTGCAGAAATGATAGAGTATTCCTAATTACCCGTCAAGATGATTTTGACAGTGTTCTGTGTGCCAGTGATCAGTGTCATGGCTCCGTGCCAGTGGCAGTGACTCGGTTGGGTTTGATTTGTAGCTGCAGCTGAGTAGCGGGTGTGGACACCAGGAGAGCTGCAGTGGCACTCTCTTTCACTTTCTCTCCCTCCCTTTCTCCTTCTGTCACCCCCCTCCATCCCCCTTCCGCTCACTACCCTCCCCACCCCACGCTCGCACCGTCCTGTTTCACTGTCCCGACCTTGCCTGTCATCAGTATAAAACACCTTTTCCAGGCTGCTGCATAACAGGCGCACAGAGAGGACACTAAGAGGATTCTGTTGAAGAAACTTCTAGCTTGAAGAGTTCAGGTGCAAAAGTGAGCAGGATGCATCTGGATTTAGGACCCAAGGCTCTGCTTTTCTTTAAAACATGAACATGCTTACAAATAGTGCTGAAATGATCAGTTTCTTCATGGATTAATGAATGGAAGATGTGTTGACAGTGACTTAATCCATCAAGCAACAAGACTAAGAGACTTAGGCTGTACTCAGGCTAAATGCTAACATAAGCATGCTCATGTTCGGGAATGTCATTAGTTTTGCTGATATACCAAATTATTGGAAATTGAAATTTGATTGAACTTTGGCCTGATGATGACAATAGAGGCAAAGTTAAGGGATCATTGAAGTTATTAAGAGATGCGAATGTGTGTACAATGTTACAAACCAGCCTAAAATATCAACCTCATGGTGGCAACTAGAGGAAAGTCAGAGGATCACCAAAATCATAAGGATCACTTTTCATCAATCAAAAATCTAAATCAACAAACTAATTGTGTAGTTTATAATTGCTAGCTCTAAAAAGGTTTGTGTGGAAGATGTCTAGTAACTGATGTAATGAGATACATTATGATAGTGCAAATTAAGATACATCAAGGTGAATGGGTGTTATTGCGCACAAACACGGACCTATTAAAGAGTGATTTATACAGAGTAAGCATACTGTGAGCCTTGGCGGTACTGTAAGTGAACAGAATTAATGCAGAGAGCCAGCCAGCTAATATTTGCTTGGTGAATGTTATCTGAAATTTGCAGCATAGCTAGTTTTTTAATGCCTTTAAAAGTGTACATTGGCCATGGGTTTGTCTGGTCATATGATCCGTTCTAATCTTGAAGCAGCGCGGCAGTGCTACTGAATGGTCTCCACTGTGTCTATGCACAACACATTAACTCACATAGAATAACCTCGCTGTAATGACCATATGTAAACAGTTATTTTCATCTTACTGTAATCTGCACTTGAAAAGGCATTGATATTCAGATCATGGGCTTGGGGGTCCTGCCAACTAAGTGTCACAGGTCAATTATCTTTCAAAAGATAACCGCCGTGTCTGCCATTTATCTAATCTCTGCCTGATTTCCATCTCAGAGATTTATACTAAGTAAACAAGATGTTCAGATATTCATTTTGAAAGGGGACAGGCATCATAAAGGGGACTAATCTGCTTGTCCCACATGCTAGCCTTTTACTTTGTGGCTCTGATGACTCACATGAGATGTGCTGTATCAAAGCAGCTT
This sequence comes from Gadopsis marmoratus, assembly GCA_036023855.1. NCBI lineage: Eukaryota > Metazoa > Chordata > Actinopteri > Centrarchiformes > Percichthyidae > Gadopsis > Gadopsis marmoratus. Next base: position 28,495 of record JAVQJF010129121.1, read on the forward strand.
CAGATTCAGTGACTCAGGAGCTTTAAGGCTGACTATTCCTGAGGCTTTGGGTTAATCTAATGGGTATGCTGTTTTGTCTTAAAAAACCTGGGGGTGTGGGTGCGTGGTTCCAGGCCTCTGAATCACTGCCCACATCTCTGATTTTTTTCAGCGATTCAAAAAGGTGTTGTTATCATTGACAGCTGAAAACAACAGAGCCAATCAGAGTATTAAGTATTAAGAAGGGGGGTGTCATATTTCCCTGCCAGAGGCAGAAAAATAATGACAGAAAAATGGGCACAACAATGGCAATAAGTGTGAATCAGATTGAGCCAGATGCACAGGTTAAGGCGTCTAAATTACAACTCTTAAATCTGCAAATATCTTAAATTAACATGATATACATTATCAGTTTCCAGCAACTGCTAACCTCTGTGAGATGGATGGTCACTGCTGATTGGTTGGGTGAAAATAGCCTATAGAATAATAGAAGTGAAAACAAAATGTCTTATTACCGGTTTTGCATGTCGAGCTCCTTAGCTACCTGTTTTTTTCTGTAAGCACACCATACGTTTATAAAGATTTCCATTCTCTGCCTTTCAGGGAGCCTTTGGTTGTCCATCAATTCAACTTGAAAATCAACTTAGAAAGAGTAAAAACTACCTTAAGATAGACAATCCATCAGTCGCTGTAACCTTTATGCCCTTTTTATCAAAGTTGCTCTACAATTGTGTATTTTAGTTGCAAACAGGGAACATCTTCAACAGTAACATCTGAGAGCTGACAGTCGAATGCTGAGAAGCACTGCACTGACAAGCTGTGTTGTCAGAAAATCAAATCAGAATGGCAAGTGAGTAAACATGGATGTGAAGAGGAGTGTGTGAATTTAGTTGTTTCTTGCTTTATAAAGGATTGCTTTCAAATCTCAGATGTTGTAGCATCTTCAAATGCACCAACAGGAGGAGTTTTTGCTCTCTGCTGTCAGCTGCAGCACTATGTTCAGGTAACATAACTTAAGGGCACCTAAATACTCTGTAAAGTGTCTGTGATGGATTGGCTATCTCAAGTCTCTGCAGGCTTAAGTTAAGTTAACAAAAAAGGTTGGAAATAAATCTGAAAATGTTAGAAAATCTACGTGCATGCAAAAACACTGGTCTTTCTTTGAGTATGACAGTCCCTCTTCAACATTTCACATTTTCCCACCTGAGCTGAGCATTTACCAGTCTTGTCACTTCGCAAGAACTCACCTATTTTGGAGGGAAGAAAGCTACCACTGCAAAACCAATAAATGTCACAGAGCGGGATCAATACACTGCCATTAATCTCTTTGGAAGGTATGTGAAGTATCAAACTTGGCAGACACCGTGTATGTCAATCCACAGTTACACTCACGCTAACACAACTGAACAGCTGCAATTAACAGCCTTTGATTCGTTCTGTCATTAATGGCACTGCCCCAGGCACAAAGATCCAGTTGAACTGTCAAAATCCTCCTTTCAGATCAACTGCATATCATTGCAGCTGACGAAGAGCCTGATAAAATCGACATTTCGCTCTGCTCTCTGCACCTGTGAGTCTAGGAAAGAGCTTTATCAGGAAGACATGGGACAGTGCCAGCCCAGTTTGACACAGTACAAATGACAGACGCTCCACATAGAGACAACAAACAGCTTAATACCCTCGTGTGTGTGTGTGTGTGTGTGTGTGTGTGTGTGTACGTGCTTGATTTCATGCCTTCATTGTTTGACAAATGCAATTCCT
>JAVQJF010129124.1:0-39383 GCA_036023855.1 Gadopsis marmoratus
GTGTGTATGTGTGTTTCTGTGTGTGTGAGGGGATGGGAAGGGGGGGGGGGGCACGCCCTACAGATTGTCAGTGCTAAAATATGAAGGCGTGGATGAGTGTGAGCATAGAGAAAAGGGAGAGGAAATGGGAAGGGTGAGAAAAGGAACAAAATGGAAGAGAGAGCTAGAGAGGGAGAGGAGAGGAGAGGAGAGGAGAGGAGAGGAGAGGAGAGGAGAGAAGGGCACGGAAAGAGAAATGTACAGCTTGTTCTCGTCGCCACCATTTTTACACACAGACTATGCAGTTTGGTCACCGTTAGTTCGGTTCAGGAGAAGCCGTCGGCTAAAGATGTAGATTACGCCGCTCTCGTGATGTATACAATACTCAGATTATAGAGGATAACGACAAACCACACCTGTCACGCACCATACTCTTTCATACGCTTTCTGATGATACTGTCTTCGTTAAATACTGAATTCTGCTTTTCCGTGTTACTGCACACTGAATGGCTCAGTGTCGCTGTAGGTGAATGCATGACCTGTGCATTTGCATGTCCGAGCCCATCTCTCCGCCCATGTAGGCCCTCTCTAACCTAACTTTCCCCATTTCACCCACACAGTACCAACCAATAAACGCCACAAACATTATCTGAAAGGTTTAATCGTCACTTTTTACATAAGAGATATTTTTGTCCATAGAAAATCGGTCTTCGTGAATGCAGAATATTGTCTTCTTTAAATACAGAATAATGCCGCATTACACCAAAAATGCTTGGACTAGTTCTAAAACGCTAATCTACAGTACTAAAAACTACACTAGACTGCACCCCCACACACACAAAGATCTGCAGTCACATAGGCAGGATTTAACAAAGGCCGCACAAGGATAAGAGCACGTCGATTACAGTAGTTGACACAAAGAGGGGATTGATAATCTAGTGTCATATGTACAGGGTTGAACCAGTCTACAGCCTTGTGAGATGCAGGATGAATGAGGCTCCGCTGGTGCTGCATGACGGTGGAGAGTCAGGGTGGGATGACGACCAGCTGTCAAATGGGCCGGGTTGAATAAGGGCGTCAGGGAGCGAGAGGGAGAGAAGACCGAGAACATAGCGGCGCAATGCGCACATGTGGTCTTCTGGAGACGAAGGCCACCTTACAGGACAAGTTCAGACATGATGATCAGACATACTGTACGCACATGCTTACAGAGGTGCCCTGCATAACCGTGTCCACTCAACACACGAACCCTTCCCCTACTTCACCACCCACCCACATGCACACTCACTCAGAGTATGACACGAGACTGCACATATGATCTGTCGCCCATTGTCTGGGTTTATCGGTCAGTAATGGCCGACAGTTCGCTCCTGCTCCCGTTCTTTCTCTTTTCCTCACACAAACGCACACGCGCGCACACGCACACCGGCAGTCATGTGCATGGCAGATGACCCCTCCTCGGACACATGTGTTTAAACCTCATTCTCTATGGTATGTCTATCACACATTACAGTATTGTCATGACTGCCAACCCCCACCCACACACACACACACACACTCCTCTCAGCCTCCGTGTCCTCAGAACACACCCCCATCCCCAGCACAACCCCAACCCCCACCCACCGGGTGATCATCTGCTGTGACCGTGTCCTCCTATCACCGTGAGTCAGGAGTGTTCGACAGCAATGGGTGGGTGGGTGTTAAGGTGGGGGGGGGGGGCTCCCTATTTGATTCCTTTTCTTTTTCCGATCAGATGTGATTGCTGACACAGAGAACTTTCCCACCCATCAGCGGCAGTGTGAGTGGTGCTACAGCGCCAGACAGAGGGGACCCTTTGTCTCCCACCACCACCACCACCACACTGGGAGGGATGGCGTATGTACACACACATATACTGTACATTTTGGCATGGCTACAAACGTGTACGCACACCCACACACACTCGCTGACAGCAACTACGCACACGCTCACACACTACACTGCTCCACTATTGGTACAGTGCTGAAACATAAAGTGACAATACCCACATCCTGGAGTCCATCAGCGGCTGCACACCTGTGTATGTAAATCTGCTCAGTTCAACCTATCCTTATGTGGAAACAATGTTGAATCACTTCATTGTGCACATGTACAGTGTGTGTGTGTGTGTGTCAAAGTATATGTGTGTGAGAGGGTGTGTGCGTGTCCTCAGACTCACCTGGCAGCACCCCTGGAGCTAGTTGTCGTGGTAATGCAGCCTTAACTGGGGTTGCAGAGCTGTGACACCTGATGTCCCCTTCTTCCTCTCCCTCTCACTCTCTCTGCTGTAGTATAGGATCAGTAGCTACACCCTAGCACTGACAGAAGAGGGGGAGACAGAGAGGAGGGGTTCTTATCAAGCCTGAAGGATCGTACCACCATCTACCCGCAGACGAGGGGACACAGGGGGGCCGAGCTGGTGCGGATGGCCCTGATAACACTCCGTCGAGCTGCCTCCGCACCACCCTGCTGTCTGCACCGAGATAGTTTCTCCCTGCTCCCACTGATCTGATTGGACGACATGCTTCCTCCTTCATCAAAATGTAAAATTCCAAGACAGAGAGAGTAGTGCAGCATTTGTGTGTGTGTGTGTGTGAGAGAGAGAGAGAGAGCGAGAGAGAGAAAAAGAGAGAGCGTGTGTCTGAGAAAGACAGACAATGCAAGAGAAAAAATGTGTGTACCTTCTGTATGTATTTGAGTAATACTTGTCATGCAGACTAGTATGACTGTATGCATGAATATGAGTGTGTGTGTGTGTGTGTGTGTGTGTGTGTGTGTGTGTGTGTGTGTGCATGTGTGTCCGTGTTTGCCCGTGTGTTCATGTAAATGTGTGTGTTTGCGCCTTTGTGTCAGGGAGACGATATACAGGATGCCATTGTCTGTGTGGGCGTGTGATAGAGGAAGAGGTAGTCGGGGGAGAGACACAAGACAAAGAGAGCGAGAGATTGGAAGACATGGTGAGAGAGTGTGTGTGTGTGAGACAGAGAGAATTGAGAAAAAGAGAGCAGTGTGTACGGCCTGAGAGCTGTCATCATTAGTCTCTCTGCAGTGGCTGGTGTTGGGCTGCAAAGGGGCTTGTCAGTCCGTTTCTGTCACAACATGTCACACTGAACGGACACACACACAGACACACATACTCGCACACACTTTCCCAGAGGATATCATGTCAAGATGGGGGCCGGTTTGCTCTGACAAGCTGATCCAACCACCCCCCCGCACACACACAACCTTTCACCCCACTCCTCTGCAATGGTGTCACACACAGGATCAATCCCCGATTCGTCGGTTCTCATAATGCACTGAAACCATTTGACGAAAGGTGGAATAAAACGAGCTGGGAAAGGAGCAAAGCACACAGAAAAGCAGTAAAAAAAGGGGCGAGAGAGCGGCGAGAGGCAGATGGCAGCAAGTGCTTACACACGGCCGAGTCTCCTGAGAACTAACCAGTGAAATACTGCTGACTCACTGCACTCTGGCAGGCCTTAAAACATGCACAGATTAACCTCTACATCCAATACGTTCACTAAAGTCTATTCAAAACAAAGGGGAAAAAAATCGATTACTGATAGTATCAACGCAGGGGTGAGTGAAAAAGATCACACAACAAACAGCGTTCCCGTCCAATCGATCCCCTGTAGTCCACTGCAGAGGGGAGTTTTATCCTCACACATAAAACAGACCTTCCCTTTTTCCTGGCTTTTCTCGGTCTCTCCCCTGCTGCCGATTTAATTACCTTCTATATTTATCGGAGCTCAAGATGCTATTTTGGTTTCAAGACTCTTGTCACTGATATCGGGAGGCTACATTATTCAGAGAGAGAGCGCCGGGGGCCGTCAGCCACAGAACAGAGCGCTGTTGTTAACCCTATGGAGAAGGATGGAGGATATGTCAAACGTACAATATGGCTGATTATGTGTACTGTCTAACATCCATGTTTTGTACACTGCAAAGCTGTGTAGCTAGGACTGGTCTAAGGTGTGGTCCATCTTTCTTGTGTCTCCATTGTCTAACTGCGCCGTCTCAGATCTCAGCTCAGAGCATCGCGAGAAAGAAGAACAGCATTTCACACAGACGCACACAAATACCCAGATATACAGATATAAACACACAAAGATGTAGAAGTACCCTTGCACACACACACAAACATAAAGCTAGACACACAGCTGGTATAGATCGGTGTCCTCCATATTTGGTTGTGATTTATGATTGTTCTTCAGTAGAGGCCACAGTCATCTGGGAGATGATGACCATATTGATCTGATAAACAGTTTCATTTACTGCCAAAGCCCGCCATTCACACTCACACTGTGTGTGCACAATTGCGCGCGCACACACACTCACACCACCACACACTCACACACACGCACACACACACACACACACACACACACACACACACACAGACACACACAGAGAGAGAAAAGACATAGATTCACAGCAGGAATAACCCAGCTTTCTGCTTCATCAATTCCCCACCTCCTCCACGTCTGCTTTTCTGTTTCTCGCTCTTTCTCTTCTCCTCCCCCCAGGCCAGCTCACCCTCTCCTCTGCTCTCAACACGCTTTAACCCATTCCTCTTCTGCCCCCGTTCTCGTTCTTTCCGCCAGCATCCTCTGCCAGTCACCTGGTTCTTTACCAACATTCTCCCCCGCACACCACGGCCCCTTTGTCTCTGGCTTCATGCTATAAGGTTATATCTCGGGTTGCCAATAGTTCCCAGCAAGCGTTTGACAGCAACACGCAGGAGGTGGTTTAACGTGTTCAATATAATATCACGTCTTGTTCAAAGGACATATTAAAGCGTAGGTTCAGGAAGTCTTTCTTGAAGCAATATTCACATGCCATATGTACAGTGGAAGAGTTAGCGGATGCTTTAATCTCTCTTCATATCCATACTGGTCGAGAATCGATATGTGAGACTATAACGTAAGAGATGGGGGACAACATCTTCACTCCTAGTTTAACTGAAAGTAATCTGAGAGCTAAAGTGTCAGTGTAGCAAAATGGAGATATGTTACGCCTAGGAAGTTTATAGTCATGGTCAGGAGTAAAAAGAGCTTGGCTATTTCATGTGTTAAATACTGTCAGCCAGTGTTGTCCAGTGCAGCAACAATGGACCACAGTCAAATCAAAACAGTATTTATTTCATTAGTCCTTTATATTTTTCAATTCAATTCAAAAAAATGTTATGCCAATGTCAGGAATTAATCCAGCATTAAAGGTTAGCTAATGTTTCCCAGAGTTTCTCTCCAGATTAATTAGAGTGATGGGTCAACCTGCCTTAATTAGCCCTATTGCTAACTCTAAAATTAGTAAGAGACTGTAAGTGTCTGATTACGGTCTAAACGTTCAAAGGCTTTTCCAGTCTGAAAACAATAACTTTCTAGGAGGAAACCCTGAATACTTGTGCTTTTTTGAAATGAAAATGGCCAAATGTAAAGATATATGCTGTATCAATCTTCAAAATATGTCAACCTGCCTTTGTATGTCTTCCTGTGTGTGCATGTGTGTCAATTGTGAGTAAACAGATAATGTTAGAGGAGTGAAATGGGGAAAAAAACACACAGCAGTGAGTGCACAACATATTTATACACACACACACACACACACACACTTACACACATACACGAGAAGGCTTTCAGTTTCTAAATCAATCCCACATCCGTAGCTAATGCAGTGCTGGGCCCTCTTCAGGATGCATTAGGCCTATTAGTCAAAGTGTGTATGCATTCCTGTATATGTGTGTGTGTGTGTGTGTGTGTGTGTGTGTGTGTGTGTAGAAGCCGCTCACTCAGCAGTAGCTGATCTCAGTGTATCCTGTGGGGTCAGTAGGTGCAACAGGGAATGAGGGACCATCTTATTGTGTATGAGTGTGTGTATGTTCCCTCCCCTTGATATCCTCTGGGCTCTTTATCGCTCTAAAATTACCCTCCATTTACTGGAAGACACTGGACAGACTGAGAGGGAAAGAGAAATATGGACACTCTAGTTTGAATGTGTTCCTGGAGCACTTACGACACAGAACTAAGAGACAAACAGGCTTCTTGCTTCGTCAAATAATCTAATTGAATAAGTGCGGATAAGTTAAGAAGTCTGATAGATGGAAAGACGGATGATGCCTCACCTAACCAGAGGAGACATTTTAGCTTTGTAGAACAATGCAAACAAGCAAAAATAAATTTAGCACTAAAGCTGGTTTTATAGTTCAGGCTACTTCCTATGTTACGGCAGCAGAGATACCACATGAAAACGGCAAGAACTGTGATTGGTCAAAATGGGCTGCATGTTTCTAATGTGAGTGGGATTGTTGATAGAGAAGACAACATTGACATTCTTAAAACACCCCACGTGTACACTAAAACAGTTTTTGGTTGCTTTTGTTCCTCCTGTCCATACTGACTTTTTAGTACAAAATTCTTTGTTTGTGTTTTTGCAACTGAGCAAGGAAACACTGTCCGGGGAAAGAAAATGAGGGAATTTCTCGCTAAAAGGTAGGGGAACCAGGGAATGGTTAAATCTGAGGCGTAGAAAACAGGGATCAGTAAGGCTTGCCAACTGGTAGAAGACAAGCATTTAAGCAGCTCTAAATGTATGTTACCACTCAGGTAAACAGACAATCTAGCGCTGGTTGAAGAGAGCCGGGTATCTGAACACTGCAGAGTTGATTACTGAATCTGCCTTACCTGCGCCGGAAAACTGGAGGAAGCCGGCACCTGACAGCCCATGCAACACACACACACACACACACACACACACACACACACACACAGAGACAGACAAGACAGGAAGCTGCCCTAACCATAACAATACTTTAAGGAAGCTAAGAAAGAAACTCATCATATCCCCACTGCAAACCGTCCTAGCTACCTGTCACAGTGCATGAAATAAAGTAAATACGGCCATTGCAAAGCAGTGTTTTATATTGATTAATGAGACGTGTTATATAGAATATAGAATAGAAGTTACCAGGATGTAAGTCCAGTTATGTAAGCGCACATGCATCTACGTCACAAAGTACAGAAAAGGATATAAATACAATTACTGTGGGCAAAATGCCCGATCACATACGATACATCTGTAAAGTGTTGCGGTGGTGCAATCAGCAGGTGGAATCTGAACCTGAATCTGAATCTGAATCTGAAGGTGAAGTCGCTGAACTATAAATTCTAAGATACGCGATAGGTGTCTACGACAGGAATGCCATTAACCCCTTGTCTCGACTATAAATCCAGTTTAGGTTGTTTGACTCCTCATACAACATAAACCATATTGGCTTGGGACTCTCATTGGCCTTGTATTAAAGGGTCAGTTAACCCATTTTCAAAAAATTTCTTTCTCTCCTTTAGTAATATCTAGCTATGCAAATACTTTTACCGAGGTTGTGAGATATCCACCTGGAGATGTCCGACACCATCCAAAAATAGAAAAATAAAAAGCAACCTTTCTTCCCTGAAAGGTTGTCCCTGTTAATCCACAGACCTTGCTGTAAATAGCTTTCTAAGGGACTGTTTGTTCAGTAGAAAAATGCTCACAGTGAGATTATTGGATTAACTGGGACACTGTTTCTGGACAAACATGTTGCAGTTGAATTTTGGAAATTAAAAGAATTAGTATAATTGGCAGAATCTCACAGACGGGTATCTCAAAACCTTAGCAGAAAAAACTATTTGCATGGAAACCAGTCAATGTCATCTGCCTGCCTCTGATGTAAAAGCAACAGCAAAGTCTGTCCGTTTGTAAAATCCGTCAGTGGAACCTGTGTCACTCCGCTTAAAGGAGCCCACGATCCCAAAAGTAATTCTATTAGTCTGTCTTTCAGTAGAAGGCTTCAGGGTCTCATGATTGTCTGAATCCTGTTCTGAAACAAACCTCCACCCAAACACAAATAAAAATCCTCACTGCTTTTACTCTGTAGAGCAATATCACATCTTTATCAAACACTAGTGTACATCACTACATCCTTGTGTGACAGCCTTTCATCTTACATATAGCCCTGCATTCCCCCTTTCTGTCTCCTTCCCTCACATGGCCCTGTGCCCCCTCCTCCTCCTCACACTGTGTTCTTGCCTGAGGATTTTCACATATCAAGCCTCTGCAAATCAATATCATACATTCATAGACGGAAGTTGTTGCACCTATATAATTATACTCTGTATGTACGACCCGTGGGAATGAAAAGAGATGCAATTAAAATGAGTTTTGTTGTTGTTGCCAAATAAACCGAAGTTGCATGAAATCTTTCTCGGCGTTCTCATGATGGACGCAGGAAGGAATAGCAAGAACACCCATATAAATAATAGCCTTTACTAATGGCAGAGGTAAGTACTCATATCAGTCAGACAGTGCAAGTTAATAGACCCGTAGAGATGCTGAGGATAGAAATGACGGTAGAGGATGGAGAGAGTCAGTGGAAAAGTGAGAGGGAGGAGAGGAAGGAGGAAACTAGCGAAGAAAGCGAGACAGTGAGACTGGCCATTCTAAATCATATCCACTGTTGGCGCCGGCCACGTATCCTAGCAACCAGACAGACCCTCCGCCTCTCCTCCATCCCCTTTCTGTCTTCCGCTAACAGCTTGGTCAGTCTTATCACCCATACTGCACTGGGCCACGCCCCAGAAACTCAGGACAGAGTGCGGTTTGTGCGTACAGCTAACTGACTGATCGACATCGGGTCTATGTGTTAAATTTACGCTAATCAGACCCAATAGCAGGCTAACCTTTGCATAGTCTTACTCATTGACCAACTCTCATACTAATCCATGCGCACGCAAAAAAGATGGAAAGAAATATCTTTCAATGAAAGAAATATCATTGACAAAACTCCTCTTCTGTTATGGAGGGCAAATTAAGATAACCAACAACCAAAAAGCACATGCAGCAGCCATCATCCATGTTTTCCTGAGCTTCGCCACTATGATATAAGTACCTCATATTACTAACTTTACTTTATTACAATTAATTAGGGTCCTGCACGCCCTCACAGGTGTTTTCAAGTTGTCTGGCTAATTAGACCTCCTGTTCAGGTTGAAGTTGGGTGTAGCTCTGCAGGGAACAGTGTGAGGTCATCAGACTTAATGTTCTAATAAGAATGATGTAGGTTTAAATTGTCCTACCTTAACAAGTGCAGCAAAATGAATGTGTACACGCACACACAACTAGATCTAACTAGGCATAAGTCAAAACCCCCGTGTGGGTTAAACCTGTTCCCATATCTTCTTTGCATTTTGGAGAAAACAGCGATGTGAGGTGAACTGTGCTCTCTCATCATCCACCGCCATTCGTGTCATGTGGATAGGAAGCGTTTGTCCCAATTCCATACAACTTTAGTTAGAATATAATAATCGATAGGCCTTTGTCACAGAAGACATTTCACATGTCACAGTAGGAAAAGCACAAGTGTAAACAATACAATTAATGATGGCTGAAGACCATTTAGCTACCTCAGTTTCAGGGTCCTGGTATTGTGCATGCTGGCTCACTGGGACACATGAATGCAATAGAGCATCAGTCAATATTGCCTGTGCTTTTCTTATTACAAGAAGTCAAAATGTCTGCTGTGAAAAAGGCCTATATGGGCTTTACACAGACAGACGTCAATCAAACTGGATCTTTGGAATGGCATCGCTGCCAATCAAAGTTAAAGAGAAATCAAAATGATTTATTCTTCCTCCTTCGAAGATTTCTTCAGAGTTGTCTCAACAATCTCCACAACTTATTAGCATTTATTGCCTCTGCCTCCATTTCCTGTGTGCATTGCATTGTGGGAGAATGGCGTGCAATTTTAATATGCATACTGGCTCTTTTGAGAAGACTTAATTTTGTCAACTTTCCAGTGAGAACACACTCCACATAAAACCTGTTTAGAACTAGTCTGTAGTAAGGAATTGGAACATACAGAAGTTCTGTTGTGAAATCCCAGCAATCCCAAATCCCAGTTTTAGACCACCTATGCTTTGCTCATTTTAATAATGTGTGTTTGGTTTCTGCACAAATCTCAGCGGTGTTTCAAATATTTCATGCATTCAGGCTGACAAGATAACAACATAAACACCTTTTAAAATTCCTGAGGATTAATTCTAATTAACAAAAGCCTCATTCTGCATGGAATGGCACTGTGACATTGTCACTGCCACATTTCTACAGACGTTTGCATGCAAGACCTCCACAGGATGCCTGCCCCCACTACAGCAAAATGCTATCTGAGTAGACACTATACACCTCCAAGGACAGTCAGATAGATTACACAATCAGACAATTTAGACCAAATTGTATTGGCTTTGTCTGTTTTGTGAAAGTTCCTCCTGATTGTCCCAGGACTGATGAGACCGAACAGACTCTTTGTTAAGTCAATTTACTGCCAGACCACGGGTTACTGATTTTGAGCATGTAACCTCTAGCTAGCATGACTAGCATTTGGTTGCGAGACTCACTGAGCAGGCACGACTCCATGCTGCAGCTTTATGCCGTCTCGCCACTAAAAGCTTCACCCAGTTACTGGTCTCCAGACAGCTACAGTCTTATACTACCGCTGCTCCTCTTTGAGCTTGACTACAGCCTCATTGTCTACTGGCTTATGAAATTTTGAGTACTCAGTGGAGTGAACGGACTGTAACACACAGAGAGGAAGAGTGTGTGCATCTATGAGAGCAAAGGAAATGAACCACTCAGGAACCACTCAGTCAGCCCATAGTCCGAGAGCCATCAGAAGTGGGTGGTACGAGAGGAAAATTGGGTTTGAGGAAGGGAAAAAGTAGCCAGGGAGAGAAAAAGAGAGAGAGAGAGAGTGTGTGTGTGTGTGTGTGTGTGTGTGTGTGTGTGTGTATACTAATAGAACACACAAGTACGCCACCTTGTGGACCAGGACTGGCAGGACTCTCCTCAAATTGTCCTTGACCTGTGAAACAGAAAATCACAAATCGTTTATGGAAAAAAGTGGCTGTTTCACAACTAATCACTGTGTTTGAAAAGTGATTATATACAGGGACTTTCACCATGTTGGACAAATCAATACCTGATTACAACTTGTCAAATGTACATTATGTATATAATGTGTGGTGGTTGTAGACTACATTAAATCCTATATCGTCCTGAGTTAGGTGACTCCCAGTTCCCGAGGTCTCCAAAAACACTAGCCAGCGAACACTGACTACAGAATCAGTTCTTGAAGGATGGTCCTGACCTTTTCATGGATATTATCTCTATAAATCTGTAAGATAAACCTCCTTTTAAGATTTAATGAGATTCACGGTAAGAGTAAAAGTTGAAAAAAAGGGGAAAAGTAAGATAGCAAAAATGCTATTACTATAGCAGCAGGATCACACTGTAGACTCAAATCCTTGATGATTAATATCTGTCCTTATCTTATATTTAATAGGACATTTATATAGATAAGCAACAGTTTGATCTAAGTGGCAGCAATTGTGTTTGTCTGTGCAATATTAGTTTGAAAGTCAAAGTCATCTCCCTTGGTTTGTCATTGCACATGGCCCAGAGATTTCGTGTTTCTGTAGAGCATTTATTTCTAATGAGCCTTACATTTGTTTGTTTTTACATCAGTTTAAGCAAGAACCAGTTGTTTAGTAAAAACTAATAATGGAAAATATGCCAAAATGTTATATTTACACTTAGAAATTACATTTATCTTTAGATCTTAAACAAAAATGTGAAAAAATTGCATTTACTCAAGTATTGTTCAAGTACAAATTAAGTATATGTCAATTTAGGTATATGTCAAAGATGATGTGATCTTAACAGCATAAACAGCTAATCTTAATTACCATTGTTAGCATAACTGTATATTCAGTTCAATTAGTTGTAACATTATGGGTAAACTAATTGACATGCTAATGTAATAGCCGAAGAAAACCCCACTTGTTCTTCTATTTTACACTTATTCATTAAATGACAAATAGCTGGATTCTTTTTTGTTTTATTTTTGGGTATTATGGGGTCAGTTAAGTTTAAATATAACTGTACTAATAGTATACGTGAACTCTGTACCGTTCAGATCAGCAGAGGTTCAGAGTTCAGACCACGCTGCCTGGTGCCTTCAGGTGCAGTTGGACATACAACAGTCCAGCCCCCTGAGAGGCCTCCAAATCCACACATTGCCAAATAATTCACCGGGCGCTAAACAACTCTCAAGAGACTTGGGGTTTTCATTACCACATTACATTCTAGGTGAATCAAACGCTGCACAGACACATACTTCGAAAAAGGGGGTATTTTAGCTGCAATTTCTACAGCGAATTTTCCTATTGAATTCTTTGCGGGATGTCCTTGAATCCACCATAATACAATTCTGACAGTACTTTCTCACACGTTCGCGAGACCGATCACCACACACACACACCATGCGAAGGATGGCGGAGGAGCTACACCCTACCAAGGAGCAGAGGTGAGTCTTCCTCCTTAAAAAGCGCTTTTATTTGAAAGTGTCTTCATACCGTAGGTTTTGCATGTTGTTTGCCCCATGAATGCGTCTTGTGATGACATTGACTACATTGTTTGTGTTTTTTTTAACTAGTATTGACTTCCTCAGGAGTACAAACATACTGTTGATTACCAGTTATTATTCTAATAAAAAAAAAAAACATCATGTAACGCGTTCAGGAAATCTCCGCATGTCTTCTTGTCCCAAATATTGAATTTGTGTTTGTGTAATTGTCTCTTGATGCATTTGATGGAGACCCTGTGCCGAAGTGAGCAGTGGCTACCAGTCATCATTTACCAAGTGTGTTGGAAGACAAGTCAACATTGACATATTTTTAATGACATTTGGGCATAAAGGTCTCAAATTACAAAGCACAAACTAAGTATCTGGACTGAGAAGTTCTGGGTAGATTGCATATCTGCAGCACTGAAAGCAGAAATGCCATATGGTGAAAGTTCAGTCCATAGTTTGCCTTTGTCTGTGTTTGCATGCACTTTATGTGTTCTGTCTGCCTGCTTGGCTGCATGTTTGCTGTCCAAATCACAGCTCCTGGATATTAAGATGGCTTCCCTCCTGGTGCCCCACATCACCCTCTCAGCTGAAAGATGCAGAAGATAAAATGCTCAAGAGTAAGTGTGTCCTATAGGGCTGTTGAACCACTGAAATGAACTTTAGCGTTGCATTGTCTGCAATTCCTTTAGTATTGTTTTATTATAGAATAGGTCAAATTGGTCAAAAAAAAAACACCCGAACTGGTCACTGAACAAACACAAATCAGCCTGATGAATCTGGACCCTTTAGGATGCATTTCCCCTACTTCTCCTCGCTCTATTCCTGTCCCATAATTCTCCATTCTACTGCAGGTGTGAATCGGCCTTTCTCCAGGCAACACGTCCGAATATCCGGCAGCAAATATCTGTGGACCTTAGCTTTTTCCACTCAGCCTCAGCCACGCTCTCTCTCCCAGCCCCCTTCCCAGCTCCGGACTCCTCTGGTTCTGCTGCATGGCTTTGGAGGCGGGGTAGCCCTTTGGGCCCAAAACCTGGACTCTCTCGCCGGCAGTGGTCCGGTCTACGCTCTAGACCTGCTGGGCTTCGGCAGGAGTAGCCGACCCCAGTTCAGCACAGATCCAGAGGGGGCTGAGGAGCAGTTTGTGGCAGCCCTAGAGGAGTGGAGGGAGAAGGTGGGAATGGAGGAAATGGTGCTGCTGGGACACAACCTCGGAGGATACCTGTCTGCTGCCTACACACTCAAATACCCACACAGGTGTGTGTGTGTGTGTGTGTTTGTGATGGTGCAAGCTTGGTCATTCAAGTTGTTTTCCAATTCTTCACGTCATATAGCTTCATTTGTATATGAAAATACAACAACTTTCTGCAATAGGGAACCCTGACTAATTCTCCCTGCTTGAGATACATTGTGCCCAAATTACAACAAATTAAAACTTCGTTTGTGAACACACAACAGTCCAAAGTCCAGAAATCAATCTTCTGCTCTAATACAATGTGTTGCTCAACAGCAACAAACAGAAAATTGGCCAAACAGCAATGTCTGAAGTTGAAGGGGAAAAAAAAAGATTGATCTCTTATCAGACACTAAAAACAGCAGGTTTATGTCAGAGGAGTGTGGCGCTTCCTGACACACATACCGTAGCTGTGTCTCAATTTAGGGGCCGGATCCTCCCCTGAATTGAGACACATCAAATTGTCAGGTTATGCCAATTTTTCTTACACAGCTTTAAATTGTGGGGTAGTTTAAATGTATAGGAGGACATCAGTGGGTTTGGATGCTGTTAAATGTATCATGTTGCCTCATGACATATCTTTTCAAGATCTCATTGTTTCTTGGTCCTCAGCTATTTATTTGGAATACATTTCATTTGGAATACGTTGCTCTTTAGTTTAACATTTATACCAACTGTCACCTTCATCCTCTTATTTCAAATCTCAAGACTCTGTGAAATAGCTGTCTTTTTATGTACCATCTGCCGAATAAGCTGCAACCCCATGAAGAAGTAAATGATGTGGGGATTTGTAATTTAAATTTAAATATTAGTGTGCACACTTATCATGTGTATGCGTGCGCAGGGTAAAACATCTGCTGCTGGTGGAGCCGTGGGGGTTCCCAGCTCGTCCAGAGAACCCTAACCACAACTCCATCCCAGTGTGGATCAGAGCCATGGGGGCTGTTATGAGCCCCTTCAACCCTCTGGCTGGACTCAGACTGGCTGGGCCTCTAGGTCAGCGCACACACACACACACACACACAGTAACACACTGTATATATATTCTTCCGTCTACTTCATATTTAGTATACGCATATTGAGGTTTGACAATAGGATGATTATGTGTATCAATTTTAATACTCAAATTTTTCAAATAATAGTATCATTGAGAAGCCTATGGCATCTCATGCCAGTGGTTTTGTTAGATTTTTTTTTTTTCACTTTTGCTACTCATCCCTGTGGATCTGCATCACCATCGCTCTGATTGTCTTCACTTGACTGACAAAGGTGAAAATGTTGTCAGTCTATTATCTGCCTTTTGAATGAATTTCGGAAAACTCTGTGTCGCAGAAGCACAGCGTGCAGATTTCTGAGGAAGCTGTGTGGCACAAACTGTGAAATGCAATACAGAGGTCAGAAGAGGCAGCCAGCACTCTTGTCAATGGTCTGGTTTATTTGCAGCTGTCATAGAAATATCTGGAAGTAAATTTCCGTGTCTTTCGATTTCTTCTCTCAGGTCCAATGCTGGTCCAGACAATCAGGTCAGATTTCAAGCAGAAATATTCTTCTGTGTTTGACGACAACACTGTATCGGACTACATCTACCACCTGAATGCCCAGACACCAAGGTGAGGGATGTTTTAAGCCACAATGTACTGATAATTTATTTTATATTTATTCTCCAACATTATTTCTTTGTGTTTTAGTGGAGAAACGGCCTTTAAGAACATGACCATTCCCTATGGCTGGGCTAAGAGGCCCATGCTGGAGAGGATCGGCCAGGTCCAAGCTGACATTCCCATTTCCTTCATCTATGGATCACGTTCCAGCATCGACAGTGATTCTGGATATGCGTTCAAGAAGACCAGACCAGATGTGAAAATCAGGGTAGGTTCTTGAAAATTGCTTTTTCCAACTTCAGATTCGTGTCAAGTCTCTCCAGTGTGTGGTTTTAAAAGAAATATCCAATTGGCTTTGTTTGACTGGATCCAAACCTGTTGTTGTGTTAGCTATTTCATGTAAAGAAAACACTCATGTTGCATACATTTGGATCTAGAGAATGGCTTTTTAGGCCATAAATGTTTGAGATAAATTCATACATACCTCTTGGCATGTGAATCGTGACGGCTTTATCTCTACACAGCTGACTCTTTCTGTTCAACTGTGCGTTTGTCAGGTGATCAGAGGAGCGGGCCACTATGTTTTTGCCGATCAGCCCGACGACTTCAACCAGACGGTCCTTCAGGTCCTCGCGAGGACGGAGAAGAAAAGCGAAGATGAGGGACTGAAGCAGGGAAAGCTCCGTCATTCAGACGATACGCGGGGGGGCACGGGGTTTAACTAACTCAAAGCCGTTACCCAGCCACCGCAGTTCAACTGTAAGCCTCTTTACCATGCACTTTAGTCTGAAGAGACACCCATCGCTGTCTGAGGACACTTGACTCATCATTCCACAGTAGAAGGCTCAAAGGTCAGATGACGTTGCGGGTTTGTTCAGCCAGCCTCATGTAAAGGAGTTTTTGTAAATAAATGTGAGAAGCAGTCTGTGTTGGTTGCTTCTTAGTTTTTATTTGTTACGTTGTTCGAGCAGTCGCTGTAACCTGGAAATCTGGCAAATTTGTTAGGCAATTCTTGTCTGTGGGGGGGGGGGAATCCTCTCTCTGGAATATTTTGTTTTGAGTAGAGGTCTAGGCAAAGTACACAGACTGTTCTTTTTCTGACCCCCCACCTACTCTGTGAGAGAAATGAGGGGGATGTAAGTAGGGCAAAGGGATGGTGTGTTTTTCAGGGAACTTCCTCACTTTTCCAGAGGTGCTCTGCCGGAGAGCAGCCAGCAGGTGGCAGCACAGTAACGGCATGCGCACATGACCCCTCCTGTGAATGCCACATAAAGCCCTCGCATGCATATTGAGCTGAGTGACCTACTCAGGAGACCTGGACAGTGATGCTTTAGGAGCAGACTGCCGTGACAGAACAGGGTCAGAGATGTGTGTTTTAAAAATAGGCCTTCCGTTTTGACATAAGTTGAGCAACATTTTATCAGGAGATGTTAATTTTTGTGAATATGCAAGTCTGCAAAAACAGCTGGAGCAAAGATGCCACTGCCTTAATTAGACATTTGTCCTTTTATGTGACATTTTGTGCAATTGTTAGTTGCACTAATACAGGCCATACACCAGTTTTACACGGTAACACGCTAATCCTCCACTGGGATTGTTCGAGCAATGAGAGGTTTGTGATGGAAGTCACCATATGGCCTTATTTAAACACTTGCACGGTTTGTAAAGGGGCTTTATTGCAGTGGACAACATAGTTTCTCCCTTGTTTTTCAGGTTTAAAAGTTATTTACTGATGTAGCATAGCACTCCTAGAATGTTGTCAGACTCATGTTTTTTTTTTTTATTCCACGCATTCCTCTTCCTTGTCAAAAGCTGGTGCCTATATTACCCACAATGCAACTTGACTACCAACAGTGCTGTATGGAGCAGTGTTTTTATGAGTGATTCCCCCGTTTTGCTTGTTACCATCGAAGCACATCGGCAACGAGATGCACATTTCTGCCGCCAGTTTCACACTATTCCACTGATTGACATTGGTGGCGGGTAGCGTGCATGTACACTTAGCAATATGCCAACAAAGGCGAGGAAGGAGTCTGCTAGCTAGCAAACATATATAGTATATTAAAATATTCAAACAAAATGCATTCCATGCATTTGTTAGACAAAGAATGCACAAAATTCCATTTTGGTGGCAAATGCTAACACTAAAACGTAACTTGAGTTTGTTAGCAAGAACACTCAATAGGTCACCTTTTTAATACGGTGATTTCTTATTTCTAATACATGTCTCCAGTAGCAGGATGCAGACAGTGAAAGATGGCATTAAAGGTTGCAGTTTGGTAAACTAATGGAGAAGAGAGTTGATAACCTGATATGTTATTTTTGAGCACTGAGCCCCCTGGCCATTGCCAGTGCAACCCCTCTGTTACCTCTGCCAGTCTCTGTCATTTCTACGACATCAACCCGGCCCACCCAAACTGTCTCCCAGCAACAGGGTAGCCACGGAGACACAGAGTCTTTTGGATCACCGACCTGCAGGAAGTGATGCTGCGGCTGGACGGGGAAATTATGGGTTGTTTGTGTTTCGTGAAGACACTGGCTGGCTTCTTGTCGAGGAAGATTCTGCAGGAGCTCCATGTGCTCTTGGGATTGGAAATGTGCACACACAATGTGCCCAGGCCTTTGTCCATAATATTCACTTAATAAGCATTCAGGCTTTTTCATCGTGTATCTCTCTGTCACCCACTCAGTTGCACTGGCACGAAATCATTTCATTAGGAAAAGTGTAACCGGTGAGAAAAGTGACAGGAGCTTTCATACTGAGTTTAGATATAATTGAAGCTTGAAGGCCTGAAATAACTGCACATGAAAGGTGTGTGCACACAGGAACACATACTGTTGCAGTGCTGCTTGCAGCCTGTCAGCTGTTGGCTTATCTTTAATCAGCACCACCGCATACAGGTTTGTGCAGCCACAGCATCAGGAGCTCCGTTTGAAAAGCTAACGGTGGTATTTCTCCCTGATTTGCAAGTCCGAAGTGATATCTCACTGATTACTCTGACTCATCTTGCGTCCTAACCCATAGTTTTAGAGTGTACACAGAAATTATGATGTGAATGAACATGGAAGTACGGCAGAAGGCTCCACTAGACCAGCCTCATTCTATAACTATCCGTTACTTCAGTGCAAAAGCCCCGTACACTTGGTCGTTTTTCATGCGACAGTCCACCAGTGTAATGAGATGCATGCATCACGCACAGGCAGCTCCACTGCCCTCTTGTCTGAACCAAACAATTATAGTCTGCTTATGAGTGACTGATGATATTTACAGTCCAGAGATTTATTTTTGCCACAGAGTTGACAGCCAGGCTTACATTTGTACAATAAAAAGGACAATAATTCAACAAAATCTGCGTGGCACAAACATGTTAAATGAAAGCAATATCTATCTTATCTATTTATATGCAAGTTCATTATTTATCCTATGATCTGAAAGGTACAGTCATTTTCCCAGATCTCCAGAAATTGTCTGTCTTTATGCAGCGAGAGCACTTCACAGCTCTCACATTACACCAAAGGCGTCAGAGTCTAATCATCACAGCATTTCAATGCTGGCTGAGTGCATCAGGAGAGACTAACGGAGCCAGATCTGGAGTTTGCCAGCTGGTTGGCTATTCTCTACAGACACAGATCAGGAAAAGCTGTCGATGTGATGACTTCTCTTCACCCCACAGAAGGAATGAAAAGGATCCAAAGAGGCATTGAGACATTCACATTGAGACTCATGCGAAGCTACCTTGTCAGTGACATCACTGGGACTGATGCTGAAGTGCTACTAATTCATAAAATCCTGTAAAGCGGTTAATTTCGCTCTTCACTGAAACTATTGATTCTGCAGAATTAAATCTGGTCTCTGAGCCACAGCCTGTAACCAAGCAAATTTCCATGCTTGTCCCAACAATTTGTTGACATCGATTTAAAAGCACAGCTGGGCCTTCCTCAACACATTTATTAGAAATATTATTCCATTATCATTATTATTTTGTATTCAGATGGCTAATTTATAAATCTATCATTCATAACCCCATACTGAATCTGTAAACATGGTTTAGTGGATTTTGGAGAGGGCTTTGCAAATGAAATTGACCTGACTTGGTTTACAATTACACTTCTACAAAGTTGGAGGACTCATGAGAGACAGATTACAAAAAAAGAGGGGTCACAATTGATGCAGCAAAGGTCAAAATATATTTAATGCTGCTATAATCAAGATTTATATATTACAATATTATATATTACATTATAGAGTTGGTTTAGACTTGCTCTATATTAACAAGTGCTATGAGATAACTCTGTTATGATATAGCGCTATATAAATAAAATTGAATTGAAATGAATTGAATGACTACCTAAATGTGAAAATCCACACAGAATTATCACCCACCTCAGCGTTTCCGCATTTTTTTATGGCAACAACTTTACATTCTTAGTTCACTCTCACCTGTGATCAGTGTCATTTTTGTCAGCAGGCATTTGTTTTCCAGTCTAAAAACACACTGTGCACTGCCTTCCAAGCACCAACTAACAGTTAGCGACTAGCTTAGCAGCTAAAGAGCCAGATATTTCCCTGAGGAGTGGGAGGAACCAAAACACAGCTAAAAGAGAGCAAAACATTGGACTTACATTCACCAGGTGGCCAGAGACGCGACTCCAAATGAATGATAATGTTGCTCTGTGTCGGCTGGATCTATAGGCAGCTGGTGCTAAGAAGTTTGCCATATACACTAAAAGGTGATAACGTGTCAGTATTGTGTGCACAGCTTGTTTCTACTTCTCCCGAGCGGCCAAAGTCATGTACACACCTGGGCACCAGTTTGCAATGAAGGCTTTTCTCAGACGTGACCAATCTCCATCCAGAGCACCAGAGGACATGATACAACTGATTTCACAGGCTGAGAAATGCTCTCCATGACTAGTAAATTGACTTTGGCATGTAAAATCAATGAAGTTTAGTTCTGAAGAGCCTCTGTGGGTTCTTATCAAAACAAGTTCAGGTGACATCCAAAAGTGCCCATCTCCTGTTCACGATCATTAAAAAACAGAACCAACAGGATGTGGCTTGGGGGGAAGTCTGCCATCCCCGCTGTAATGTCTGCATTGTCAGTTCAGCTTTATTTATGCCTCCCCAGACTGCAATTCATGTCACTTCGGAATCAAGTGCAATGTTCTACGATTGGCTGATTTGATCCCTATCTCTACTTTCATTACCTGAGGAATTCTCATATTCTTAAAGCTGCAACTTTAAAGCTGACCTGCAGTCATCTCTGGCTCTGTGCTGCTGTGTGATTTCCTGTTTAGCAGCAGTGTTGTGGCTGCCCATAATAGCACTGATGCCCAGTGCTCTCCAGCTGTGTCCTGCCTTCTTCGCGGTTCAAAAGTGGGTTTATGTTTTACATCCATTTCCTTGCTTTTGCCCTGCTGCTCCTTCTATTCCTGGTCATATAATTTGAGTCTCGCAGGGTAATTTGTTGTTAAATTACCATGGCGTCTGCTGTCTTTTATGTAATGTCTGTAATAACTGTTCTTTTTTGATACCCTCTCTCTCCTGTTTGCCTTTTCCCAGGCTGTCACGGATAATGAAAATTATCTTTAATTGACTTGCTGTCCTTTCGTGCCCTCTCTCTCTCTCTCTCTCTCTCTCTGCATGTTCTCTCTCTCTGGCAGTCCTTGGCTTCACATTGTGTGAGATGGGCAAACACACAGTTTCAGTAACAGTGAGCAAGCCTTCAAATGTACACACACACACACACACACACACACTCCTCAATGTCAGATTTTTAAACAAAACTCCCATCAGATGTCCAAACAGTGTCTGTGTATTCTGAGACCAAGTGCATGTGTGTGTGTCTGAGGGGGGGGCAGTTTTATCAGCAGCTCCACTGACAGCCTGGTGACAGGAGTTCAGCCTTAACATTCAGCTCCACTGACGGCCAGTTAAATGCTCTGCTGACAGGTAGACCATTCAACCTGCATCTTAAACCTGACAGAGACCATACAAGGTAAAATCATGGGCATGCATACAATGAACATGATTCTCAGTAACTGGTCTGATGCTATTGAACATGCTGTCATTGCAAGCCAGGAAACAAATATAGTAAGAAGAGAAATATAATAAACATATATAGATGAAAAAGAGAGGAGCTACTTCAAGGGGAAGAAGGAAGGAAGGAAACAGTTCCAGTGCTGGAGAGATATTTGTGTGATAGAGAGAGGGCTTATCTACTGGGTGTGAACTTCCTCAATGTGTGTGCAGGGAGGTGGGTCCCTCAAAGAAACTGATATAATTTATAGACACTATAACGTATATAATAATAATGTGAGAGGGGTTGCTCGTGCGGCAGAGATATCATCCAATTTTAGCCATTTTTAGCTCATTGTTTTGGTTTTATAGCCAACACATTCTCTGTGTAACTGAGCCTCAGCCACTCTCTTCGAGGCCCTGTAGGCAGCTGTTTCCAGCACAAAAAGCTCTGATGGCTCAATATACACTACCGGAATGTTTTGTGCCCCCTTGTGGCAAATGTTTGATCAAAGCAGCTTTAAGTAAAAATCTGGAGGTAATTCTTTATGCCACAACACTACTGCTACATTTCAGAGGATGATGTTGTATATTTCATACACATTTAAGGAAAACAAAACACTGTTTTTCATCGCTACAAATGTCTGTAAAGGGTTAATAAGAATAGACCGCTGCTGCTAATGCACACTGACCTGCCCGAAACCAGACAATCTGTCTGCTGCTGTGAGTTTAGTGTCTGTAGATGGCGTTTCCCTGCCGGCCTGCCAGATTGATCCCCTGCATACCACACAGCATCTACTGTAAACACCACGGAAACTAATTTGGACTCGCAGGGTTGCCTACGCCTTGCCATATGCAACATGTTTATATCATATTTGGTATTTTGAAACAAATGAAGCTCTTAAGCTAATATAGATATACATAGAGAGGTAGAGTGAGATCAGATGGCAGTGATGTCTCGCAATGCACTATCCTCAGTGGTCCATTCACTTTTTGAAACCCACATGACAACCTTGTCACCTGCTCATTTGTGTGTGCGCTGTCTCACATGGCTTATGTGCCCTAGCTTGTTTGTGTGCGTTACATCATTTGTGTTCATCTGTGTGTGTGTGTGTGTAAGCCTGTGGGTCACACACACGTTTATGAGTCGACCCTAGAGCTCATCTGGTCTGACCTGATTTCCTCCCAGCTGGCTGATGTGGAACAGTAGCCCAGATGTTGCAGAGATTACAACTCCCTGCAGTGTTTGTGGGGATGCTTTACGATCATTCAGGAAAATAAACACAATGAGAGAATCTGTACTGCACGCAGGCCTTTTCCGCTCTGTTAAGTCTCGTTTACACACACAATCCTGTATTGCAAACAATCCATGCAAAAAAGATGTGTTAATCCTGTAAGTGTTTCCAATATTGTTACTGCAGCGATTTTGTATTGCAATTCCAGGAAGTTGGAGGACTCACAAGAGGTCGATTTTGAAAAAAACAATGGTCAAAATTGACAGCGGCAGAGGCAGAAATATCCTAACCTAGTTGACAGAGTCTCTATTTTTGGCTCTCCAGGCTTGGTAAATACCCCTAACGTTCAAATGTTGTGCCCCAGTTTGCAACACAGGCTTTCTTGTAAAATTCTGTTATAAACTTGATTACATGACTGGCGATATTTCCTCAGACGTTGGAGCACTTCCTCCAGGGCCGCAGAAGACATTATGCAACCTTTTTCACAGTGGTTGTCCTAATGACAAGTAAACTGATCTTCATGACTAAAATTGGTAGGGTGCTTCTCTAAATGGCTTTAAATAGTCTCATTGTGTAAATGTGACTTATATACACTCAACATGGTGTATATTACTATAAAAAATATATAATTATCAAAAACAAATAAAAGGCCCCCATAAAGTTTATCAGGCAGGCACTCCTGGATGGTTTTAGTGCCCATGCCAAGTTGAACAAGAGGGCAAAGGTTTGCGCCAAAGGTCTAATATAATTTAATGTAATAAAATTATATGAACTATAGCCACCAAACAAAATCCGTACATTTTTTACAGAAATCCCATTTTATTGTATTTACTCATTTACCTGTTCAGTTATATTTTATGTAAATATTATCCCCCATTTTGTTTTTTCAATGCCTTCTCTACACTCCCAGGTCTAAATCCTCAACTCTAATACATTTTGTTCTTCTTTTCCTAAAAACAGTCAGATATTTAGTCTGAAAACAACAGAAACAGTCCTAAAAACCCAACATGTGTAATATGTGTGGAGTCGCAGATTAAAAATATTCCTTTACTCTCTAAAAAGCTTAATTTTGGTCTTGTTTTTCAGCTTGACTCATGTTGATTTTTGGAAATATGGCTGCACAACAGATGCCATTTTATTTGTCTTCAAATACCTCCCCCTGCTGTCTCTACACCTGTGCAAAGATATATAAAAGGTGGATTGATCAAAGAAAATGAAATGGAGGCGCACACCAACTTTCACTCAACAAAAGTCAAGAACCTGGCTTCAGACATCATTCACATCATTTTATTTTAATAGATCTCTATCATATACATACAGTACAATATGCTCAAGACAGATTTTATGGCACATTCTTTTTTTGTTGTACATTTTGCAGTCGCTGGTATTGCTGTGAGGCTACAGTAAAGTGACCGTTTGAATCTGATACTTAAGATAGATACAGCAGGTGGATTGACCTCAGTGGGTAAGAACAAGGTTGCTACAGCAAAACACATGCACTGTCAAGTTAAATATTCCACTAGGGGTGGGTCACAAATCCAGTTACACAGACCGATACTTGAAGGGGTGGTGTTGTTATGTTCTTTTGAAACCCCTTTGTTGTTTTTGTCTTGGAATACGCTACAACAGTGGCTACCGTGATCCTGGAAAGCTACGGGATGTGCATGGTTTAGGTTCTACCCAGTAGTCATTGTAGTCATCCGTTCGGCTTCAAGGGAGAGTTCAATGTTCTTTTTCAGCCATAACACCACATAGATAACTCTGGGTTCAACCAAAACCTTGAATATCCAGTAGGAGTGAAGAACAACAGTGAATAAGGATCTGGTATTCAGGGTTCTACTGCAATACAACTTTATCGTCAATACCACAGGTACAAAGTACTGCTAGGAGGTTATTCACATTATGTACAAACTCTGCCGTGTATCTGCGCAGAGACTTAGCGAGTGAGTGTGCGTTTTCGTTCCGCGTCTTCAGAGCACGTTCGAGATAGAAAAATAAAACAGTGACAGACTACAAAATACTGTGCCACCATCATACATAAGTGCTGGTGTCAATCCCCCCCCCCCCCCGTTATTTTAATGAAAACAGTCAGAACTTAACTCTTTCAGTCAGAATAAAAAATTATGACACGATTGTCTCATAAAATAATTTAAAAAAACAACGATATTTTAAAAAGTACAACAAAAGCCGATATGTAACATGACACTAAAACTCATCAGCTTCTCCCTTTTATCAGCTTATCAGAGAGTGTGTGAGAGTATCAGGGTGTGTTTGTGTAGATGTGCACAAAATGTGTACATAAAGTATATACAAGTGTAAGAGCAGGGGTGTGAGCACCTCCTGTATCAGTTTCCATACTTAATGTCTCTTATTTAAAAGACACCAGTGGGTTAAAATGTCCCCTTAGTGTTCTGTTTAATCTGCTGAAAGTGCTCCACATACTTGGCATAGTACCCAGCCTCCTCCATGGAGACTTTTTGCGTCTCTAAATGTGCGAGGTTGGCATTTGGACTTTCTCCCAGTTATCCGTAAGTGATAAATAATAGGAAACAGCATCAAATGCAAAAATAACATGGATGTGACTGAAACAAAAGCAAGATGATAAGGGACAGACGAGAGTGAAGGAGTGTGGAGTGCCGGTCTGCGCTCTAGATGACCTGGCAGCAGCTGTGTGGGGTGGGGGTGCAGAGCAGACCCTCCTTCGGGCTCCGGTGGATGTTGACAGACAGAGTCTTGTCGCTCAGAGGCATCTGCAGCCCACGGTTCTTCATGTTCCTGCGGTTCTCCTTGGCCAGGTCCAGCTCTCCCAGCCTCAGCGTGCCTGTGCAGGGGCCCTCCAGCAGCGGGTCTGCCAGCGGGGGCTGGTGGTGGCATAGGTTCCCCCTAGGTGAAGGGCCACCCAGGAGCGAGACCTTATCCAGGCTACCGGTGGAGCCGCCCATGCACATCCTCCACATGGGACGGTCCTGGGCATCCCCTCCAACAATGCCGGTGCTGCCGCCACCACCTCCCCCTCCCCCTCCTCCACCCGTCAGGTTGTGGAACTGAGAGCTCAGGCACAGGCTCATCAGCTTTAGGCTTTCCACCAGGCCACTGGCAGCTTTGGCTGTGCCCTTGCCTTGGCCCGAACCTGATCCAGGGCTGGCACAGTTGGAGGAACTGCCCTGCCCTGACCCCCTTTTCTCTCTATCCTCTTTCCTCTCTTCTCTCTCATCTCCTTGTCCACGTACAGTTGCCGCATCTGGTATATGGTGACTTTCCGTATCATCATCACTACTCTCTGAGCTGGGGGTGAAAGCGGCAACAGTTTTAGGCGATGATATGAGAGTTGACGGTGATGGTATTCTAGAGTTCAGATTGAGGCTGAGGCTAGGTTTGGGCGGGCCGAATCCATGCAGCTCCCTCCTCTCCTCCTCGTCTTCATCCTCTTTATCCTCCTCATGGATCTGGTTAAGAACTGGAGCACTCATACGGGATGTCAGATGATTACCGGAAGAAGACATCGATGATGATGAGGCTTTGCAACGAAGCACCACCTGAACAGGTAGTGCAGAAGGAGGTAAATATTTGTCTTCCTCCCCCTCTTCTTCATCCTCCACCACACTGAAAAGACTGGCACTACGAGGTTTGCAAGGGCCTACTGAGGGCAGAGAGCCCAGCCTGAGGGGGTTGGAGTGGGGCTTCACCAGAGGCCTGAGCCCCCTCTCATGGTTCTGTCGTGCAGGCTGCTGCTGGCTGGATGCTGGGTTGTGGTTCTCCTGCCGCTGACTGAGGTCCAGCAGAGCTGTTTTGGGCCTGGGGCCTTTGTGGAGGCTCTCAGCACTGCGAGCAGGAGACTGTGGCCCCCCGGGGTGGGAGATAACCTGCCCCCCCAAGCCATCACTGACATCCTGGTGAACATCCACTCTGGTAGGCCACGACTGCCTGTGAATGGTGAAACACACACAGAACACAAGGATTAGTGGGTTGAACAGAAAAAACAATACTGTATTTATGTTTAGACTAAAAAAAAACCCAAAACGGTTAGCTTGGTTCAGTACAAAGTTCAAAGACACAACTACGGCTCTCTAATGAACACATTATATTGCCAAGAAATAATTATAGCACACACAGTAACTCCACCTAATGTCACAAATTGTTTCCCTCTGTTTCCAGTCTTTATGCTAAGCTAATTGCATTCTGACTCTAGCTTCCGTTTTTTAAATCCATACAAAAACCAAAGTGTAAAAGCGTGATATAATGCGTAAATGAATGTGCTTTAGAGGTGCTGGTAGGTGGTTTTTGTTACCTTCGGACAGAGCCAGGCTAGCTGTTTCACCCTGTCTCCAGTCTGTATAGTAAGCTAAGTTAATTAACCGGCTGCTGGCTGTAGCTTAACATTTACTGAACAGACATGAGCCTGGTTTCGACCTTTTTATATAACTAGAAAAAGAATAGAATAGAATAGAATACATGTATTTACAAAAATGTTTAACTTTCTTTTACTGACAGTAACATGTTATTTTCTCTATTTAAATATGCTACATTTGAACAAGAATGTTAAATGAAGACACTGTTAATATTTAATAGAGTTTGAGTGGTTTAATTTAACTGCCACCCGTTTTTACAAGCAAATTCGGGTTAATGAAATCAAATGGTCACAAAGAACTTTTCAATTCCAAAAAAAGGCAACATGATATCGACTGCTTGGCTTATTATAGATGGGCAGCCTTGCTTGTATAAGATATGAACCAAAAGAGAGATGGCACGGTACGTGAGCAGATAGTGAAAACCATTGTTATACGTATAGTCTATGTTTCAGCTTTAGTTCCTTAGCTATCTGGTTAGCTTTTAGCCTGCCACCACTTAGTTTATATGAACAAGTGATAAACTAGGTGATTAACTAGACTGCCAAGATAGTTTTGGTAGAACATCTCTGATAATGTTGCTGATCTGCACCATCTCTTCTATTCTCAGTCTGTCCTTCATTCACTGCTGAAAAAAGGCTCCGACTTTCCATCTGCTGTCAAACTTGTCTTCTGGAAACTGACAGTACGCAGCACTGCAGAGGCAGCGCTCTGTCTATCTCAGCAAATGTTTGTGTCTGTGTGTGTGTGTGTGTGTGTGTGTGTGTGTGTGTGTACCTGAACTGGGCCTTGCTGGGGCTGGGTGATCGTGTCTGGCTGTGCTGCTCCTTCTCTTGCCTGTCCCTCAGCATCCTCTCAGCCAGCAGGAAGTAAGTAGCTGTGATGTGGTTGTACTGATTCGACTCCAGAGCCCTGAGAAGATGGAGAGAGGAATCAGTTTGAATTCCACAACACACACACACACACAAACAAACAGGTACACACGCACGCACACACACTCGCATATCAACACGCAGATCAGCACCAAACCCTGACCATGAGTCAAAAGGAAGTGACAGGGGTGGAGATTTAATTTGACATGGCAACAGTGCAGGATCGACTGCCAGCTGGTTGCTAATGGCAATTAAACTGTTGACGACACTCAATTAAACTTTAGTTGGACTAGTGGACCATGGTGAATTTTTGGAGATTACACAAGAAAGAATAGCTGCATTTTAATTTAAGCGTGTGTGAGATAGAGGGACACATACTCGGTTATGTTGTCTCGGTCTGCGATGCCCCCCAGCACCATGCGCTGGATGATGGAGCCATGCTCCTCCTCCGACAGGCTGCGATGGGACACCAAAGGGGTGGACAGCTTGGTGGCCGGGGAGGGGTCGACACCTTGAAGCCATTCGTGGCCCTCAATCTCCACGAGGGTCGCTCGTTTCTTGGGGTCCCTCTGCAGCATATGGGCTATAAGACTGGAGGGAGTCACAGATGGGATCAGTATTATGGAGGAACTACAGAAACATCTGGTCAATAGTGCATACAGCAATACGGCATTTAGAAACATCACGAGGTCTTCCATTAAAGGCTAATTCCAGTATATTACAGGACTAATTTTCATGGTTTTGACCATCTTTTCTATCAGTAATAATAAAATTGTACTCGCCAAGTTAATTCCTAAAATCTAGAAGCATGGCATCACTGAAATAAATCAGGCAGGGCAAGAAACATGAGCAGTGAGACATTTCGATTTGAAACAATCCCCAGGTTAGCCAAACTTATCTAGAAGAGAAAATTAAGGCGAGTGGTAAAATTATGACCAAAACTGTCCGATGTAAACATCCACCAGTATATATTTAGACCGACTTCTGGTTGAACTTTTGGCCTACTTCCCGTAGTTGTTAACATACAGGGAGGGGGGGGGCTATTACCAACATTTTGATGTGCTCACTTTCAATTTTACCTCCAACTAAAGTGGTTTAGATAAACCGGCTAAACTGTTGGCTTGTTTAGAACCTGTCTGATCGTGACAGTGATGGACGCGTGATGTTTCTTGCCCCGTCCCACTCCCATCGCCGAACACAGTGTTATTATTACTGATAGAAATAGCGGCCACAAAATGCACAGGAGAAGGAAATAAGATCCAAATTTGAACACACCAGAAATGATTCCAGTGCTGTACACCTGCATTATGATTTGGTGTTATAATTTAGCTGCTAGCCACACAGCTGATGACTGTGACGCATGAATGAATCATGATAATAGCTATTCAGTGCCTTCCATTTCCAACAAGAGGGCTAAGATGCACTTTATTCAGTAACATACTTTAACTGTAACTGAGCAACAACTCCGCTGAAATGACATACGGTCGAATATAAAGATATTAGCCATCAGCACAAAGTATCACCTCTCAGCTGATATCCAAGAGCACGGTAATCAGTGTTTGCCTGATAACCCAGATCAACAAACAACACATGAACCAGGTCGTGTGCCAATATTTCAAGTACTTTGTGTGTGTGTGAGTCGACATAATAGTCGTGTCCAAAACAATGTGTGTTTTCAAAGCTACAGCCATTCAAAATGTATTCGGCATCTCTGTTGCCCTGCTGCGCCTTGACGCATCGTCAAGTCACACTCACAATGTTAAAAATAGAGGGGTCGGTTTTAAAGGGTGCATTAGATACACTTAACGCAGCACTGCATCTCTGGTGGGGCAGCTGACTGCAGCACCGAGTGAAAGCGGGACAACGAGGAGCAGAAGAAGAAGAGAGGCTCCTCCTCTCTCTCTCTTTGGACTCTTTTCCTCACACATCTACAAACATGAAATATGCAGCACCTGCAGAGTGCTCTGTCCATCTGCGTGGGTATGTGCACGTGCATGGTACTCACTCTCGGCACGCATGGGAGATGTGTGGAGGCACTGTGTATTTGCAGTCCATGATCATAGTGAGCGTCTCGCTGTCGTTAGCCTCCTGGAAGGGGGGCTGACCACAGACCAGCATAAAGAGGATCACCCCGAGACTCCAGATATCTGCAGGGACACAGAGAGGATGCTGCTTGTTCATACCAAAAAATAAATCATTGACTGCACGTAACATGAGAACTAACTCATTCTCTAACTCATTGGCAACAAAAATTTAAAAAAAGAATGACAGACTTAAAGTGAATCGCATATGTCCTTTCTGCTTAGTGACCTAGATATAAAAAAAAAATTTAAAAAACAAGAGCCGTCACCCCCTCAGTTCAAATGAAGCATGAATCTTATTTGAACTGAGCAATTTGCATAAATATGTACTAGCTTAGGACACATCTGTCAAACCAGGGATGAGGCTCTGCACTGCCGCC
Source organism: Gadopsis marmoratus (assembly GCA_036023855.1). NCBI lineage: Eukaryota > Metazoa > Chordata > Actinopteri > Centrarchiformes > Percichthyidae > Gadopsis > Gadopsis marmoratus. The sequence goes on from JAVQJF010129124.1 coordinate 30,208, forward strand.
TGCCTCCAGCGTCATGCTCGCATACGCGCATGCATGCACTCCCCACGCAAACACACAGTCCTCAGAAAGTGGGTTAACGTGTTCATCACTCAAAGCTTCATACAAATGCTAATTTCATGGAACAGTTCTCTTGGTGTGATTATGTGTTTTAAAAGAGCAACTGTTTGCTCTTGGCATTGTCTGCCACTCTGGTCAGCAGGCTGGTCCACTGACACACATTCTGCAGTCATATACTGCCTACGAGCTGAAAGACTGTAAAAGCGTGCAGTTTCTCAGTCAGTATGTTGACCAGTTTTTCCCGACTTTGGAAAAATAATTGCAAGATTTTGCTTCTTTACATGTCGTGCAATAGCAAAAATAACATTTAAACCATTTATCCTCTTTGTGAGAAGCATGAATATCAGCAAAATGCAATTGATTTATGATATATATCTTCATTTTTAAGGCTATTTGATTTATTTTTTTTGGCCTCTTGGGGACAGCAGACCAAGCTGTAAACACAGAATTGACAAATCACCTTATAAACTTGAGGGCAACTTATTTCTGGGCAGCTAGTTTCTAGCTTTGTTTATCAGAGCATTTTAACTAACAGCTAACAGCAGCCTGCTGAGGCTTGGAGGTTGGTGAGAGCAGTGTGAGTGCACCAAAAGTAGTTGCAGGCCCTAAAACCAAAAGAATGAGCTCAAAGATGCTATAAAGCCCCATAAAGGTGAAGGGAACTGCAGAGTTGGGAGATAATTCTCTGTGGGTTTGTCACCACGAGTGAACTCTTTCACATTACACAGGGCCATTTCACTCATTGGCATTTTGGTACAATGTGTCTTCTGTTCTTCTTCTAAATATTAAAACCAGCCAGAAATGTAAAATACTTCACTTCCTGTAAAACAGACAACTTTTACTCCAAACAGCCGGCGTGAGAATTACAACCTGAACAGAGCTCAGTTTGATATCTTAAAGACTTACTCTGCAAAAAAAAAAAAAAAGGTGACAAACTGAGCCTATGTGGGTTTATCCTCCCAACATCCCTGGCGATATCTTTATGCCTTCATAACACTGCAGTTTGCCAGGATACGCAGGAGATTTCAATCTGGTAATGTAAATGTGCCAGTTTACTGTGGGTGGCAAGTATTTATTGCTCCGAGGCTGCGAAGGCGCATCTCATACTGCTGATGAAGGGAGCAAATGCTGCTGCAGTCCCCACCACCAACTTACCCCTAGCCAACGTATCCTAGCAACCGTGACCCTGCTCCCTCATTACTTGCGTCAGCAGTCCGCCGAACTTCCTTCCTCAATAACTTTATTTATAAACCAGATGGCTGACACATCTCTGGGAAAAAGACGTTCATGTCACTGCACATTAGCATCACTTTAGCTAACGACGCCGGCTAGTCGCTGGCGACAGCTGGGAGCGTAAGCATCCCTTTCTGCTGCCCCGCATTGCATTGTCACACCAATTGCGTCAATGAGATAACGCAACCACGCCCTTGTGTCTTGACACTGTTAACCCCGAGGCTGACTGGGCCAAGTTCAGCAACCTGTCCTGCTGATCATTATGCAACAGCAGGAAGAATCCTCCCACTTGTGCATGTTCATTATGCACAGATACGCTCTGAATTATGCATGTGCCCAGGATGTGTTCTTTGTAATTGCTATTAGGTAAGTTGATTTTTAAGTGCATTATTAAGCTTTCCATTTACTATAGACCACAAGGAGAGAAGCACTACAAACTGCATTACATCAAAAAAAAAACAAAGGGAGGCAGGCATCTTTTCATAGCACTTATAATAAGTTCCTCATCTTTGTTGAAGATAATTATTATTTGCAGCCCTAGCCCATGTGAGATGAAAATGAAGAAATCATGCTGGTAAAAGCCCTTGACACCTCGGATTGAATAAATAGCTAAATGTGGCTTTTTCTCTGCTTTTCTGCAGTTTGGAGTGTTTGGCTCTTGCTAATTGGCTCCGTCTGTAGAATCGACTACTGGCGCAACATTCCCCTCTCTATTTTGGATCACTTTTCATCTCAAACTATTTTCAGCACTTCCTCAAAAGAGCAACAAACTCCAAACAGGCCCGACTTGACAGAGCCGAGCGAGGACAGCTTCTTTATCTCTGCAGCAACCCGGGCCGGCCGCCACCTGGCACGCCGCCACCCAAACTCAGCACCCTACAGATCAGCAGGTACCTTGGCAGAGACGTGATCCCAGGCCAGGTTACCTCAAAGCCGCGTGCAGGCAGGACGAACACATGAGCACACGCATGGCACCGAACATGTCCACAAGCATGTGGGTCAAGTGCTCAGAACGGGCTTTTACAGGACAGCTGACCTCTCATTATGCAGCTACTCGCACAATCGTCCAAAACCACACATGCAGTCGATTAACAGAGACTGCTGCTACTCCACTTTTGATATTTGGGTGGAGCTCATCTGCTCGAGACTGAGACAGAGCGAAGGCAAACAGGAGAAAATAGCCACTGCTTCTCCCTTGCTCTGACGCAGTGGCCTCTGTGTAGACAGAGGGACTACTGATGCTTTTTCCTCACTCTTCTCTCTTTTATTGTCCTTACATTTTCCCGTGCTCCCCCCCCCCCCCCGTGCACGCCTGTTTCATTTCTTTTTCCATTACATTTTAAGTTAATATCCAAGCTGATTGGTACCACTATTTGTGGGTGGTGGTGAGGCTGCTTGAGGTGTACATATGCTGCAACCACAGAAGAAGAGAGTGCTGAGAAGGCTGGGGAAACCAATTTCAGCCTGCTCTGATATCAGATCTCATTATACCCAGAAAGGCCATGACTGTCAATGAACGTAAACTGCAGGAAAAAATAAACCGCAGGTGTAGGACTGCAAATCTGTGGATTAAGTTATAGTCTCATTTCCAAACTGCCAGGCACGCTAACACACTCTGAACTTTGAGCAGCTCCTCTCCTTCTATCAGCTATCTGATAAAGCTGCCAGTGTGCTAAGTTGTCTGCAGGATCCATCCAAAGTGCAGTAGGTCATGGCGGCAGATAGGGAGCGTGTGAATGTGAAAGCATGAGTTAACCAGGCTAATATACAGTAGAGGACAGTGTGTATCATATTCTGCTGCTGGGAACACACACTGGGCTGGTAAAAGCTGTAATAACTACCTGACTTTGATGCATCCGCATAGATATCTCCCTGCTACATAACCCAGAACTCACTCTCTGCCAGTTCTTTAGACTTACCCACAGCAGGAGCGTCATACTCGTCCCCCAGCAGTATTTCAGGAGCAGAGTAGGCCAGCGAGCCGCAGGAGGTGTTGAGTTGTTTCCCGGGCTGAAAGCGGTTGCTGAAGCCAAAGTCAGTGAGCTTGACGACGCCCTGCTTCTCGAAGAACACCACATTCTCCGGCTTCAGGTCCCTGTGCACCACGTGCAGCCGGTGGCAGTAGGAGATGGCGTGGACAATTTGGGCGAAGTAACACTTGGCCACCTTGGAGAGGAGAGACAGAAATGACAGCAGGCATTAGTAATGGATCTTAGTATGATAATTATGTCAATTTGTGAGTTTGTGAGAGAGCAAACACAAGACAAGACAACTCCTTTACATTTTAGATTCTCTTAATAGCCTGAGTACATGCAAACTCCATCGTGCTAAATAGCAAAGCATTTAGCAATGCCTTTGTAGGCACTTTAAAGCAGTAGGTTGACCATTTGGAAAATAGGCATATTCGCTTTCATGCTGAGAGATGAGAAGGCTGATACCACTCTTATGTCTGTCCATTAAATATGATGCTACAGCAGCCAGTTAGCTTAACTTAGCATGAAGACTAGAAGCTTTAAAGCCACAGAAAATGAAAGAATTCACCACAGTATAACATACACCAATCAATCAAAGCATGCCAACTTTTATTTCAACGGATTTTTACCACAAAACCAACTTTAACCTTTTTATTGGCTACCTCACTGACCAGTAAGTGCACATAAAAAGTCAATAAAAAGCCACTACTACCATTGCAGAGTTTGAGACGTCTCATCCATTTTCCCTGCTTAACTTATACTGTTCCAAATTTCAATGTCACACACTTGCCTCCTGGAGTCTGGAATTTATTAACTTAAAGGAATCGGTATGCGCAATGCATTGGTGCGCTTCTAACTACCTTTGAACTGTCCTTCACAGCATTTCCACAAAACAGTCTCAGCTAGAAAGAAACAAACAAACAACATCTAAATTCTGTTCCCTAGAGACTTCAACTTCAGTGATTCTCATCCATTCGCAGGAGAATTAACATTAATGTGACACTTCGTTCATCTCCTTTCTCTGGCCTTATCTCGAGCACCCCTCTAAGTCAAGGACACTTCTGCAGGTAGGATGAACCTTCGACTGAATCTATGCAACCTGTGCTGCCCACAATCTCACTCACGTCTTCGGCGAGGCCTCCGTCGTGCTTCATGATGCAGTCGTACATGTCCCCTCCGTCTCCCAGCTCCAGGATGAGGTAGAGCTTGGTGGCCGTGTCGATGACCTCGTAGAGGCGCACCACGTTGGGGTGCTGCACCATCTTCATGCACCGCACCTCCTGGAAGAGGTGCCCCCGCGCCACTGGATCCAGCTTAGTCTTATCTATCACCTTCACTGCGACCTGGAAGAGCCACATAACGAGAAAAACAGAAGTGATAATAAACATCTGTCCCAATCTACACCTATCAGAGGCACCTCTTCCATCCTGTAGAGGTTGTTAAAACGTTTGGGCTGAAGCAGCTAATTGCTGATGTGTAGTGCCGATACTAAAGATGTTGTCGTGATTATCAAAACTTTACAAGCATTTAGTGTTTGGTCTTGTCGGGTTGGAAACACCTCTTGAAACAACGTTAAGACCATCATGTGATGCGTAAACATTCACAAAACCAACACGACCAATCCGCTCATCTCACCTCCTTACTCAAATCTCTATAAGTGTTCTTTGAAGTCTGTCTCTAAAGGTGAAATGTTCAACAGTACTTTTGCACTGATTATCAAATCACTGGCATCAAAGCTTTGCACTTCCATGTACAAGCGTACCTTCTCCCCAGTGAATACGTGTCGGGCCAATTTGACCACAGCAAAGTGTCCGCGGCCCAGCGTCTTGTCCAGATCGTACAGCCCGGCGATCTTCCCATCATGATGCCGTTTGAGCCCCGCCATGGCTGCTGGCGGACGGGGAGGGAGGAGCTGCTTCCTGTTGCCAGCTGGTCAGTTCTCCATCTCCTCCCGACTGGCGTTGAAGTTAGGTGAGGTTTCTGACGGTGGTTTGGTCGATTCTAGACCAGCTCTGGGTGTCTCAAGTCTGTCCTGCTGCACTGCTGGTGCTCCGTTCAATACAATCCCATCTCTCGTGATCTGAAGGTGAAAACTGTACAGCAAAATATACTTATTCATATTGGCAATATAACACTTCAATAAATCTGCACAATAAACTGAGTCACTGCTTTGGAGGAACTCCTGCTAAACCCTGAGTCATGAACCTGTGTGATGAACTGGTGTTATCCTCAACACCGCATTCTTTCCATGTTAGTGTATCATTTAACAATTGAATTTGTTATAGTAACGGGATCAAAGTGTTTCTATAATTTAATTTCTATAATACATTTCTTACTTTAGTTTATAGACATGCCCTAACCCTTGCCGAGTGTTGTTACACAGCTGTGATGAAGAGAAAATTAGGTACGATTTGTGCTTCAACTAACCATTATTTTTATTATCAATTAATCTGATCATTTTCTCCATTAATAGATGAATTGTTTAATATATGAAATGTCAAAAAAAAGCGCGAAACAAATACATTCTTAAAGCCCAGGGTGTCGTCTTCAAATGTCTTCTATTATTCAATTAAGAATGATATCAGACTGAGAAAAGCAGAAAATGCTCACATTTGAGACACTGGAAGCAGCAAATAGTTATCACATGTCTTGATTACTTCAATGAATAATCAAACATTAAAACTACTGCCGTTTCATTTTCTGTCAATCTAATTATCAATTCAGCGCCAGTTAGCCGTTCAACGTTTCTCTGCTATATTTTGATATATTTTTTCATTGACAAAACTCTACTGCTCTTAAGTAAATCATCTCAAACACGGCCGCGCTCACATTCCTGACCCTCTGCTCTGCAGCGACAGTCGACATGCAGTACATTGCTTCACAGCCCTGATTATGAAACAGCGCCTTCAGGGGAGGCATGGCATTCCTCCTCCAGGAGACTACCTGCGTGCAAACAGCACAGAAACGGCATAAAACACACACAACGTACAAGCAAAGAACATTCCTGGGAGGTGATCCTCGCCTAGGTGTGTCCCACTCACCTGGATTCAGAGACAACAGAAAACCAAATAGCTATTGCCAGGGAACACACCCATCAACACAACTAGATACAGTAAGATGAATAAGTTAAAAAACGGCTCTAACCCACCAGCAGGCTGTGGTTGCTCAAATGAAACTATGAAAGCCTAAAAAGATCTTTGGGCTTTTTTTTTTTATGTGATCCTCAGCTGGAGGTTTGTGCCTGTGAGAACAGAGTGAGTCATTTCTCTTATAATAGGAGGCTGACATCTCCATCTGTCTCTGCTCTGTCTCGCTCTCTCACACGTACACGCAGACACAAACGCAATCGCAACACTTCGGAACTCTTCACCCGACGCCGACAACATGATGTCTCAAAAAAACAACAACTGTGCACACACGAAAGCAGGCAACACGGGCTGCAGGGCGGTGGTGAGCCGATGTGTTGGCCTGGGTCAAACCAAGATCTGCGAGTCTAAATGTAGACCTCTTATTTACCTCAAGAGCGTGTGTGTGTGTATAATCACTTGATTGGTTTAAAGCAGGTGATGGGTGAAATTTAGCAAAAGCGATGTGGAAAAGCAGTTTGGTATTGTAATTAGAAAGTCTTTCTGACATGCCAACATACAGTACAGTAGGTTGGTTGTGTAACCGTTCAAGGTGCTGGCAGTGTATTGATTTACATGGTAGTACTGTGAGTTTGTGCACAGCAAAGCACACAAACACACACACACACACACACACACACACACATGAAGTCAAGGACCTGTTATAATAGCTCTCTAGTAGCCTGTGAGATTCAAGATACACACCGGGGGTTATCGTGTCTCTGGTTAACTAGAAAATTAGATTCCAGGTACATTTGATTTACATTTTGGCAAGTGACCACTTAAAGCAGTTTTACCTGTTCAAAAGACTTACACATTTTATTATACAAGTTTGAAATTATACCACAAAAAAAGCATAAAGATCAGAGGAATGTCTGACTAAACTAACATCGTCTTAAGCAGCAGAAATGTGTTTTCTTCTGCTGTCCTATCCTAATGATCTCATGTCCCCTCAGAATATAGTACTTACAACCCCTTACGGGGATCCTGATACCCAGGTTGGGTACCACTGCTAACGGATGCTACTAGAATACAATACAACGATGACAGAAAATACTGAACATCACTGGAGGAATATTATTGTGACACCACAGGAGGGGCTAAGTACATATGGCAAATCCCTGTAGAAATAATACAGAGGCAATACATTATTATATATATTATTTGTACACGCTGTATATGCGCAGCCTTTAAGAATGCCCTATGTATACATACAAAGAGCACAATAACATTATTTCTTCCGTATTGAAACATACACCACATTATCTTGTGCTGTACGAAGTTATTATGGGACTGTAATAAAGGTACCATCGAAGAGCGACTATAAACTCACTGCACGGTGCCATGGCAACACTAGTTTGATATAATAGGAGTATTAGTATTACTAAAAAGATAATATCAGAGGATTGTTGTGCTGTATTTTCACTGCATAGGTGCTACTGCCCATATGGGACCCCTCCCCCTCCCCCTCCCGGTGCTGCCAACGTGCCTGCTGGCTGCATCAACAACAACAACACAGGGGCAGCATCCTAAAATGCGCCCCATTAAACAAAAGTCCACCGCCTGAATCCGTCGGGTCCCGGCGAACTTGACACATATTACTACACGGGCCCACAGCATCATTCTGCACCGGCCCTACTTACCACGGAGGAACCCGAAGCAGAGGCCAACCGTTCGATCCGTTGCCTTCACAAACTGCGGGAGAGTGCGGGGCTCCGGGCGGTGAGCTGCGGGTTGTAATGAGGCTGAGCTCCTCAGTTCAGTTTAACTCTCGGTACTGACGGCAAACCGGCCAGCGACTATTCCAATGAGTCCCGCTGTTAGTCTGTCACGCTGTCAACTCAACCTCTCTCTCCCTCCTTCAGCTGCGTCAAACACACACACAGGTAGCAGGATAACGCCGGAAGCGCCGCTTTCAAAACAAAAGCAACATCCGTTATTCTAGTTGGATGGTTATTCACCTTTGAGAGAGATCTTGTCTAGTGCTTTGATATGTCACATGAAACCTTTTGGATTTCAAGTTCTTTCCTCACTTTTTAATCACACCGTAAAAATGTGAGGGAAGAAGTTGCATGTGGATATTTCTATTATTATTTTATACTATTTTTTAATCATTTCGGTCCTCAAAAATTACAACTTTGGAAAAATGTTGAGGCAAAATAAACAGAATTCAGTGCAATAAATCACATTTGACTGGATAAATGTACACACCCAAATTCAAAGAGTCATCAAAATTCTTTCAACGTTTCACATGAAGAGTAAATAAATGTCAAAACACTAAAATAATATTTTAAAGGGATAAGTAGTATGGATAATGCATGAATGAATGACTTTACCTCATTTGACATGTACCAAGCAATAAATAAAGAATTAACACAGGGACACAGAAGTAGAACTTGGAACATGTATTGTTTATTTCACTATGGCTTTAAGAGCAGCTAAGAGAAAGAAATAACACAAAAACTGTGAAGAACAAATCACCTACATGTTTTTAATTTCAGTCTATAGGAAAATGTATGAAAGACCACCACTGCAGCAGTACAACAAAATAGGAGAACTGAATGTGGGATCGTTAATGATCTAATATCAGACTATCATATTGATTTATTCTGTCTTACTGAAACCTGGCTGTGTTATGATGAATATGTTATCCCAAATGAATCCACTCGCCCCCAGTCACATCGATACTCACAGGCCGAGGAGGTGGAGTTAGTTGCAGCCATCTTTGACTCAAGCCTATTAATCAACCCTAAACCTAAACTAAATTATAACTCCTTCGAAAGCCTTG
>JAVQJF010129125.1:0-15685 GCA_036023855.1 Gadopsis marmoratus
CCATGTGATGCATTAATACCAAAGCTCTGGGCCCATGTGTGTGTGTGTGTGTTAGTGTGTGTGTGTGTGTTAGTGTGTGTGTGTGTGTTAGTTAGTATGTGTATGTGCGTGCATGTTAATGTGTGTGAGTGTGTGTGTGCATGTTAATATGTGTGTGTGTGTGTGTGTGTAGGTGAGGGTGGAGGTGTGACAGAAGTCCCGAGAACCGAGGCACAAGAAGCCGTGAACGTCGGACAGCAGCAGCGGTTTAAGGTCTCGTCTTGTGCCGCAGCGCTCGTCTGTCTGCCCGTCTGTCTGCCTGTCTGTCTGCCCGTCTGTCTGCCCGTCTGTCTGTCTGCCTGTCTGTCTGTCCGTCTGTCCGTCTGTCTGTCTGTCTGTCTGCCCGTCTCTCTCCCTCCATCAGTCTTTCTCCGTGTCGGAGTCCTCTCTGCTTCAGAGGAGCCAGCTCTCTGCGCTGCGGCAGAAACAGCGGAGCCATGCTGACTTTGCTGACGTCCATGTATCTGGTGGTTCGGGCGGTTTCCTCGCAGGTGAGTCGGAAGCAGCGTCCTTGAACGCTGCAGGAAACAGCAGGCCGCTGAAACATGTCCGCGGTGCTGGACAGATGGGTAACTGGACCGTGGCTCCACCCGGGGCCCGGCTCCGTTACGGCTCCAGGTGCAGGCGGAGGAGCCCGTCTGTTTCTGAGCCCGTCATCTTTAATTCAGCGCAAAGTCGCCGCCACTTGGCAGCGTTGCCCAGGTGAAGCCAGCCGGAGCAAGCTGCTCCACTTCCGGTCCAGCGTCTTCACAATAAAAGACGCGGACTCGACACGGACTCGGTCTGATTGTTGGCTGCGTGTCGAAGATTTGAAGCACAAATTGCCAAAAAGAAATAGGCGTTTGCTGCTAACTCCTGATAGGACGGAGGCCCGTTTAGCCCATGAACCGGAAAACATGTTGATGAAAGCATTTATGGTGAGTAAAATTATAATGTCTACAGTCAAAATTGGGCTATGAGATAAAAAAATATTTCATATCTCAAAATTGTGGCTTTGTCGAAGACTTATGTAATCACTGATAATGTACTTCTTAATTACACCTCAGTATTTCACGATTTTGATTGGCTAAGACAAATGTATGACATTTTGAATTTTGACTTACCATGAATACTTTTCACTTTTGTCCTTCTTTAACTTCGTATCTGTTCTGTTCTTTTCCTGGTGGAAATAGGTTTCCATATAAAACACAGATAACGTGTAATTAAGATGGGATCTTTCCTTAGTAGCTACGTTACTGCAGCAAGTCCCAAACAGTTGGATATAAATGCTCTTACCCTATCTACACTGATAGATTCACGCTTTTAAAATCATCATAAAGTTGTGACTTAATGTTTCAAAGGTCGTTGTAAGTCATCGTGAATTAATCCCCAATCCCTTGAAGCACAAACGTAACATTCAAAAAATGTTTTTTGAGACAAAGGCAATATTAGATGAGGCCAAACAAGAGAAAATAAAGCTTTAAAAAATTGCTGTCAAAGAACTGAAACACTTTTCACGTCTTATATCAAAGCTGCAATGTCGGCGCTTTAATTTTAAAGGCAGAATTGCGGGACTTCCGGCTCAGCGTGTTTACCGCCGCCTTGGTGCAGCAGTCCGGCCGCAGGTTATCAGCACCGAGGCCAGTTCCTGCAGGCGGCGCAGAAACTGAACCCAGCAGCAGCCAGCACACGGAGCCAACATGGCTGCCGGTGTCCTTCAGATGCTGAAGGACGACTGAGACACCCTCCCTGCTGCCTGTGAGCCTTTCTGCAGGATGCAGGACGCCGGCTGCAGGGTGCCGGATGGGGTTCGGGTGAGGGGCGTCAAGATCTTCCACACCAAACCGAGGAAAACCATGTCCTTCTTGGCTGCGTGCACGGTGGCACTGCCACGTTGCCACAACGCTGGAAGAGCGCCATCGTCTCAAATACCACGGTGGGCTGTAGCGTTACGGTTCCCCTTCAGAGCAGAAGTACAGGCGTCCACACACCTCTGGCCACAATGTCAAAAAACACAACAGACATCGGGGCAGTCTTGTGTTGCTCCATCGATATAAAATACAGGTGAACTGGGATATATTATCGACCAGGGACACAAACTGCACAAACATCTTACACAGTCAAGTTGTTGGATGACTGAACAGGTTCCTCCGGTAAATATCTGCAGTCCGACCTCGTTCTTTTATGGAAACAACGGTCAAACTTGAAGGGACGCAATCAAAGAGTCATACTGTCGCACCACATTTCCGCCTTTGGCCGCTGTGTGTAATCCTGGTGTCGTCCGGCTCTATAAATGTCAGCAGATCAGACAGTTCGGCTTTACCTCCTCAACCAGCTGCCAGCTGAACCCGGTGACTTCCTGCAGCCTGGGGGGAGTGAACCTGACCCCAGGTGACCTTTCACCTTTGACCCTAATTTGAAGACAGCCACAGCAGAATCACCCACAGCCCCCCCCCCCCGCCCCGTGGATCATACAGAGGATCCGGGACGCTGGTTCTAGACGAAATGCCTCCTTTGTATTGTGGCCGTAACAGAAGCCCCAGCAGCAGACGTCTGCTAATCCCGGCCGATAACCCCACAACTGTCCTCCTGGCTAGATGTCCTTTCAGGTGGACTCTTAAGTCGAAATCTGAAGGTAGACTTTCAGTTTTTACGGGAGGATTTCGGGGGGCCATCGCCAGGATTGTAGAAATACTCAGGTTTCACGTCCTGGGAGACGTTTAGACAAAGAAAAGGTCTGTGATCACACTTTTCATTCATATACTTTCTTGATGGGGCTTGATGCGTTTTAGGGGGTTTCAAGTGGGTCCCTTGGGCTGCTGACGAGTCTCTTAATGCGCTCCAAGAAGTTCTTAAGGGTTCATTTTATGTCCATGGTGCGGTTCATGAGGAGGTTACAGTTCCTGACATTCTCAGAAGAACCCAGGTGGATTTTAGGAGATTACAGTTTCCCTTGAGGGGTTCTCACGTATACGAATTGGCCTCTTCTTGCTTTATTAATTAGGAGTCACTGCTGTCATTCCGCAGGCCGGGCAGTGCAGATCCGCCAGCGGCCACCAGGTGTCGCCAAACTCGCGGCTCCCTGAATCTCAGCTAAAAAGCAGCCTTTTCAGAAACTCCTCCGCCGTACGTGGCGCGGGTGGGCGCGGCGTTGACCCGCGCGGTGCACGGTGGGAGATGGTGTTGTTTTCGCCCAGTCGGGTGTTGTAAAGCCCGCGTTGGCGCCACGAAAACGACTACAAGTCCCGCAGTGAGTGAGGAGACGCGCCGCGCCGCCTGACTCTACAACAGGGACAGAGGTGACCCTGCCGTCTAGTCCGACTCTGAGCGGGGACAACAGAGCGCCACCACCCGTTAGCACAAATGGTAAGATGGATCCGTCTGTCCGATATTAGGACTCATGTCAAACAGGTCCGCTGTCGAACTATCTTCCGCGAAAACAGCTGACATTGAACTGAATCCCACTTTATGCTAATATTATTTATATATAAATGCTTTTTATGGCGGGTTCGTTGCGTCCTGAACCGGGTTCGTTGCGTCCTGAACCGGGTTCGGTGCGTCCTGAACCGGGCTCGTTGCGTCCTGAACCGGCTCGCTGCGCAGTCACAGCGCGCAGGTGACCCTGACGATGTAACGTGTGCGGCAGCGCGGCTTCCGGCGCCTCGCCGGCCCGCTGTGCTTCCACAGGTCGGCCTCCATTTTAACAAACACCCGCCGTGTGACGCGTCGGCGTCGAGCTACAGCGCCGGGCCCCGGTCGGCCTCCGGCGGGGGAAGCCGCTCCAGCCTCGGCTCGCCCGTTGGACGAGCCTCGGGCCCGGTTCGCCCGTCGCTGCAGAAAAGCTGCCGGGACGTTTTCTCTGCGGCCTCGGCTCGTTTTTGTGTGTCATCCTTATTTTCATGCGCGCCGAATTGCAGATCGAGTCTAGACGTGAAACCTGAATGTCGTAGCAAGGTCATTCTACGTTTGCAGCTCTTCCTGACGGACGTTGGCGACAGGAGGAGGAGGAGGAGGAGCCACGTGACCCAGCAGCCTCCCTGTGGTGACCCCGTCCCTGTGTCTGTCTGTTCCCCCTCCAGGCTGAACCGATCCGTGTTGTGGTGACCGGCGCCGCCGGACAGATCGCCTACTCCCTGCTGTACAGCATCGCCAAGGGAGATGTGTTCGGGAAGGACCAGGTGAGGCTGGACTCTGGCGAACTGCAGCTGATCACTGCTCAGACAGCTGGGTGACGCTGGGAGGCCTGCAGCTGATTCAGCTGACTGGGGATCAGACTGGGACTCTGCACCAGGCGTCATCAGGAGCCGTGTTCGTGTTTTTTAAATACTGACGTCTACTCTACGTGTCTTTGCTGCGTTTAATGCTTGTTGAATGAAAAGGGGGTTAAATGCAGCGGAACGTCGTATTCGTTCTTGCCGATATGAAAGAAATGGGGCAAAAAGTTGCGGAAGTCGATAAGAATCCGCAGGATCCATAATGTCTGCCAGCAAAGCTCAGCAGCTAACCTGGAAGGTTTATAGGAAAAGGTTTTCCTAATAAGACGTGGTCGGAAAGAAGTGAAATGATTTTGATTTGTGGGAAAACCACATTTCTGTGGCTATATTTACAGTTTGAAACATGACCTCTGTGTGTCCCTGAATGTGGCCAGACGACAGCCGGAAAGTCGTTTTAAAGGCGTTGAGTCTTTGTTGGCTGCGATCTGCGGCTTGTCGCTTGTCGTGGATGAAACGTTGGCCTTACCTTTGTGTTTCAGCCAATCATCCTGGTCCTGCTGGACATCCCCCCCATGCTGCCGGTGCTGGACGGCGTCGTCATGGAGCTGCAGGACTGCGCCCTCCCGCTGCTGAGGGGTGAGACAACAAGTGTTACCGTGTGCATTTGGACAGAGCTCTGACTCGGCCTCTTTAATCGGAGATGAAAGCATTAGATCAGCTTGTTGTTCTGTCTGGGGCTCATTTAATGCAGAACGCCGTGTGTTTGTGTTGTTCGTCCTTCATAACCTCCTGTCTCTGCTGCTGCTGCTGCGGCAGGGAGGAGGAGGAGGCGTGTCTAAAATAAGGCCCCTGGTTGGCTGTTGGTTAAGGCAGCTCAGTAGCCAATCAGAGCAGTGGTGGAACAGTGTGAACTCTGAAGTCCAGCGTGAAACAGCACGGTAACGTTTAAAAAACCAGACACCAAACCGCCGACGACTCTGAGAATAAATGACAGCTTCGAGCCGGAGAACAGTTCGAGAAGTTCGAAGGTCACACGTGTTGTTCTAAAAACATTAAATCAGTGCATCTTATCAACATGTTCCTCTGTTATCGCTGCACTGCAGATAACAGGCTGTTAATAAAAGTCAATAAGTAATATGTTTAATAAGCAGAAAGTAAAATTGATCACGTCTGTGGATGAGAAATGCAGTCTCCAAATAAAATTCTTTAATTCTGCATTCAAGGCATCAGTTTTTAGAACTGAAGGAGAAGAACTGCTGGGTTACGTTTTGAAATGGATTTGAATTCGGTGAACAGCAGAGGACCCTTCAGGTGTCACCGTTCGGATTCTCAGTCTTTAATTAACTTGTTAAATATTACTACTGACGTGTAAAATATTTACTAAAAGTCTTTTCAGTCCTAACAAACGTCTGATAGTGGTGCTGAAGTGATACAGAAACTATCGCTGTTTTTAAAAGAACTTTGAGGGGGGGGGGAGGCCAAAAAACGCCACAGCTGGTCATTTTTCAACAGTTACATTTGTGTGCGGTTGTAACGTTTAGTTGTTGTGAACATGATTTTATAAGGTTTATTACTGCATCCTGCTGTATGTGATTAAATGTTTGTACAAGGTCTTGAAATTAGTTGAATCTAGTCCTTTTTGAAAAATGGAAAAACTTCAAATATTTGAAATGAAACCATCCCCGTTGTTGGTTTTTTTGCTTGTCGTCTCCTGGAATTTATAAAAGAAAAATCTCCAGGAACTCGTGTAAACGTAAAGCATGTGTACCTCCACAGAGGTGATCCCCACTGACAAGGTGGAGGTGGGCTTCAAGGACATCGACGCCGCCATCTTGGTGGGCTCCATGCCCAGGAAGGAGGGGATGGAGAGGAAGGACCTGCTGAAGGCCAACGTGGCCATCTTCAAGACGCAGGGATCCGCCCTGGACAAGTACGCCAAGAAGACCGTCAAGGTGACACTCTGACACAAGTCCTCGTTTTACTCAGTTTGTTTAGATCAGTCAGTCAGGAACCTGTCGTGTGTTTGTGAGCCTTCTGGGAAATTATTAAAAGCAGCTGGGGAAACGAAAGTGCTTATCCAGCGTCTCCAGCCCCGTCAACTTTATGTTTCTGCAACGCTGAGCGATCAAAGTCCCTCTGGGTCATTTTGTAGTTTGTACTGCAGCGTGTGGAAAGTCCAAAGCGTGCAGCTCAGCAGGAGAGACCCCCGACGACGTCTGTAGATCTGGTTCACTAGTTCCTAGATACTCGATTGATCCTGAGGGAAGTCTGTTCTTGTTTTAAAACTGTTGCTACATTTACGCCTGGCAGCGTTTTATAACCTCTAATACGGAGGAGGCCTTTTTAAGACGCTGCTGACCCCGTGTTAGTCTGAAAACCCCAGACTGCGTTTTAACGAGGATTAGGTCCCGATTGGCTCTCATCAGCCACGACGTGTCCTCCTCTTGAGTCGTCACACCCCGTCACATGACCCTTACTCAGAAGATAACAAACTCCCAGCGGTCTGTCAGTAGCAGCGCCACCTGGCTGCTCACCTGCGTGACAGCTTGACGAGGCACAGGCGCCGTCGGCTCGGTCTGATGGATGTTTTTGTTCTTTTTGATTGTTCACGTCAGGTTTTGGTGGTTGGAAACCCGGCGAACACCAACTGCCTGATCGCCTCAAAGTCCGCTCCATCCATCCCCAAAGAGAACTTCTCCTGCCTGACCCGACTGGACCACAACAGAGCCAGCTCCCAGGTACCCACTCACTCACACAGAACCCGGTTCTACCCTCAAGTGGACATGTGACCCTCCAGCAGCCCTTTGAGGAAGTGAGAACCAGGCAAAATGTCCTCCCTCTCAAGCGCATTCAAATGTCTAAAAATGACTAGACCTCTGTTATAAATTTAATGGAGAAATCCGTCATTTAATTCAAAGGTAACGGTGCGTTTCATTTGGTCACCTGTCCACGTTTAACGTTAATGACTGAAATGTGTACGAGCTGAATCAAAAGAATTAACTTATTTAAAGGGTTAGGGTTAAGGTTTTCTAAGCATTTCTCTACATTAATAACAGTTTATTAATGATCAAGTGAAGGTCATATAGTAGCATCATAACTGCATATCTTACAAATGCACAGAATTACTACTTAACTCTGCTGCTGTGTCTGTGCCTCACCTGCAGGTGGCAATGCGCTGCGGCGTGTCCTCCGACAAAGTGAAGAACGTCATCATCTGGGGGAACCACTCCTCCACCCAGTACCCCGACGTCCACCACGCCAAGGTCAACGTGCACGGCACCGAGATGGCCGCGTACGATGCCGTCAAGGACGAAACCTGGCTCAGAGGAGACTTCATCTCTGTGAGCGCTCGCCGCTCCTCGTTTGCTGAAGCGAAACGGAAAAAGAGCTGCCGTTGCTTTAATCTTACAGATTTTTAGGGTCGTTTTTTGTGTCGAGACCTCGCAGCTTGTTTTCAAAACCTCTGCGTCTTCCTCCTGCAGACGGTGCAGCAGCGCGGTGCAGCCGTCATCAAGGCCAGGAAGCTGTCCAGCGCCATGTCCGCTGCCAAGGCCATCTGCGACCACATGAGGGACATCTGGTTCGGCACCAAGGAGGTCGGTGGGGGTTGGGGTTGGGGGGGTGGGGTGAACAGAGGAGGAAGAGATGTTCGTTCTGAAGTTTTCTTACGGCTGCAGCCTTAAATCAAAAGGAAAACTTCTAACATTTCCCTGTAATTCTTGACACACTTGGTGTTTTTAGTTTGAAACATCTGCAGATCTTTTTTTTTTTTTAACATAGTTTGATGCTGCAACATGCCAATATTTTGTATTGGAGATGGCCAGCTCGTTCAGATGAGTTCTTCATGTCAATCAAAGACCTGTGTTCTTTGAATCGTGTGGCTCCAGGCTGGTAAAGTCTTTTTTTTTTCGAGGAACCAAACCGGCTTCAGCCTGCTCAAAGCAAATTTTTGCCTGCGGGTTTTAAGCAAAGGAATTAATGTTATTAAAACGCTGACAATTCATTCGTTAAAAGGACAAATGTCAGGTTTCCCTGTGGCCGTGGTCGGGGCAGAGTATCTGATGTTTGTTGTGAAGCTGCTGTGTTTCCTGCCGACAGGGCGAGTTCATCTCCATGGGCGTGTACGCTGCTGGAAACTCCTACGGCATCCCAGAGGACCTCATCTATTCCTTCCCCATCCAGATCAAGGTGAGTCCATCCAATCGGCTGCCTGAACATGGGCGCTGATGTCGCAGTGCTTCCGCAGTGGGGTTGTTTGTCGTTGAACTGGTTTGTCTGATTAGTTGGATGAAAGGTTATCCGGGCCAAAACCTCCTCTTCTTACAGTCCGATTAGCAATCTCAGAATTCAGTGCTTATCGTCTGACGGCAAATTGAAAGCGGATCGATTTTTTTTTTTTAAAAGCTAATAAACTGCTAATCTCTAGGCTTCCCAGATCGATAAAAGGCTACCGTCTGTACGCTGCCAGACACGTTCCTCCACTTTTCCACACCTATTTACCTGCATGCACCCAAAGCTGCTCAAACGTGATTGGTCCACGCTACTCGGACTGCAGACAGAAACCGAAACGCTTCCAAAATCCTGTCCATCTCCTGCAGATTCTGCGTTCATATGCAGATTTCTGTTCATAGGCGTGACTGCAGTTCTGTTAAAGGAAGTATTAGAAATTTTTTATATATATTTTAAGGAGAGAAAGCAAGAGACAATTCGGTGATGGGCATTTTTGGATAAATGGATGCTAAATCAAAAGCTCGACCTCTGACCTTTCCCTCTGTCCTCACAGAACAAGACCTGGAAAATGGTTGATGGACTCCCCATCAACGACTTCTCCCGCGCCAAGATGGACGCCACAGCGGCTGAGCTGGTGGAGGAGCGAGACACCGCCCTGGACTTCCTGTCCCAGTGACTATCGCCTCCTGCTGGCCAGCAACAGCGCTTAGATCCCCTGAAGTCTCTCTGCTCCCGGCTCTGAAGAAGAAACCCTCCATTCTTATTAACCGTCTCAGCTGCCGTGTGTATGTGTGTGTGTGCGTGCGCACGAGCGTGTCTGTGTGTGTGTCACTAGGCCACTTCCTCAGGTTTTCAGAAAACCTGTTTAATGACCACAACCTGGCCTCCTCCGTCTGCGAGACACCGAGAGAATGTCTGTTGGTAGACGATGACTCACAGTAGCTGTCCAGAAACTGTAACGGAACAAGTTATCACCAATAAAACAAAACTGACAGAACAAAGAATCGAACCTCTTTTATGCTTCGGTCACGTTCAGAAGTGTCACTACGGTACATTCTGCTCCGAGCTACAGGCGGTTATCGCCGGTCCAAAGGTAAAGAGGGGTTAATTTGGTGCCCGGCCCGCAGGAAATACAATCAATATCGATGTGCACACACGCCAAAACATCTCATCGCAAAGGAAAAGTTCAAATCTTTTGGAAAGACAAGTTTGTATGGGGACGATATGAAACGACACAAAGGATTATGAAGTAGGAGGTTAAATTATGCTAAAGTTCTATATGGTAAATCTGAATTTAAGAAAATAAACTGGGAAACAAGTTTGAAGCCTCAATTAAAAAAAAAAAAAAGCCAACTGGAGCAGGAGTCGAGGTTTCTGGTGTTTCCTATTTCAGAAGTCCTCATAACAAGTTCATCCTTTATAAAGTCTCTCATCATCCTTCAGGGTTCTGTAGTGACTCACTTTAACCACGAGGAGGCAGCATCGATCCGAACAACATAAATAAAAGATTCCTTCATGACCTCTGAGGCTTCAGTGGCCCACTTTTGTTACTGATGGAGAAACATCAGGTTCCTGTATCCTCAAGGATAATAAAGGTACAAATATTCAACAGGGAGCTTTTTTCTTTAAGCAGTAAAAGTGTGTAATTGCCAGATTCACTGTGTATTTGGTCATCTGAGTAATTGTGAGTTTGTACCACTGAACTGTAAGACGAAACGTTTGGGGGAAATAAATGCAAGTTCTATTTATTTATTTTATGAATAACTAAATATGTAATCAGTTACATTAATCTGAATCTGGTAGAATAAACAGGTGTTGAGTCAAACGTGAACGTTGAAACAAAAGCATCTTCTTTGCCACGAAACGTGTCAGAAGTGACAAAGTGAGCGAAACGCGCTGAAGCTGACGACGTGGAGTCAAACTAGCAGCTGTAGTCACGTGGTGCTAAAAGTAGAGCGCCCCTCCTGGGTGGGCGGGACATGCCGGCAGCTCCCGCTGATCGACGGGCACGGTCGACCAATCACCGTTCTCCTTTTCAGAAACTCGTGCGCCGCGTCACTCGCTGTCAGCGGCGGGGCTCGCTCCTGCAGCCAGCCGGCATGCTAGGCTAGGCTAGGCTAGGCTAGGCTAGGCTAGGCTAGGCTAGGCTAGCTGTCAGCTACAGAAGCTAGCAGCGGCAGCATGAAGGTCCCGCGGCTTCAACGCGTGTAACTCGACTTGTTTCGCTCCGACACCGAGTCCTGCGGCTCCCAGGCGGCTCCGACACGTTGTTCAGGTGGGTCGCGGAGCTTCGAGTGTTGCGCGAAAACGTTCGTCTGAACCGCTGCTGTTTGCAGGTTTATGGGGAATTTAATTATAAAACGTAAAGGCACTGAAACGCGTGTGAGCTGCTTCTGCCCTCAGTGTGTCTGTGTGTGTGTGTGTAAATGACCACAAACAAGTCAATACACACAATATGAATCAATTCATATTGACATCGAAGTTGCACACATGAACACAGCTGAAGCCACAAGAGGAAAACAGCACAGCGGAGGTGAGACATGAGAGAAGGTTTCAGTCAAACAGGTGGAATAAATTAAGAAATAGAGCCAAAACCAGTCAAATCTAAAAAGTCAACAGTAAGGAGCCGTAGGAAACAAGCCAGGCAGATATTAGTACGGTGGTGCAGGATACAGCTGTGACAGGTTCCCCTGACGCACTTTGATAACTGGAAATATACTTTAGAAGAAGAAGTCCTTTGCACACGGGGCTGTAAAGGTCGAGCTTGAAGGTGAACGCTGCCATTCTGGAGCTAAACACCAGGAAGAAATGCAGGAGAAATATGAGCAATGTACAAAATATTTTAAGTTACACTCCTGTTGTCTACATGTAATAATACACCTTTTGAGCTATTTCAAGGCTCATATTTAATCATCATATTTACGATGTTTCTGAGACGTTCCCATCCTCACGTAGCAGCCGGGGGCCTTTGTTTAGCTGAACTCCAGAAGGCACCAGGCCTTTATCTGAAGCGGGCTTGTATTAGAGGCACACCTTTGATCTGTTGGCCCCGTGAAAGTTACTGCATCACGCTGTTACTCAACACGTCCTGTTTCGGTTTCAAATTAAAAGCCCTCAACCATAATTTCTTAACAAGGCTTTTATTGCGTAACATTTGCAGGAAACGTGTTGTGGAAAACGAAGTGACTTGCAATGTTCCCGCAAGATAATTGAAATGTAGCTGCTGCCATCTTGTGGCGCTTGTAAGTTACTACAACATCCGGTTTGGCTGAGCCGTAAACACGCCTGCAGTGACTGAGATCGGACAATAACACTTTAGATGACTAATATGGAGCAACGGCGTGATTATGTTGTTGAGTTTATTAAATTAAAGCGATGGAAATATTCTATGTTAGTTGGCAGCACGTAACATGACAGCCAGCCTTTAGGTGTTCGCGAGCCCCGGCTTTTACTTGACTTCTGGTTTTATTTAAGGAAATACGGTAATCACTGATCACATAATTGTCTGTCCGTCCGCTAATCGATCAACCAACTTACAAGTTTCAGCACTAATTGTTCTCTCAGGATGTAAAAAATAGTGGTTACCCGGTGTAACCCTAGTTCTAATTCGTACGTGAGAAGCCTGTTAGAGGGCAGAGCACGTACGAAATGGAAGCTTCAGTGTAAAGCACTCACGAGTGTGTGACGTGGAGTGGGCAGACAGAACCAATCGCACACAGCCAGGGTGAGCGAGTGTGTGGGTGGGCAGGCCTTGTGTTGAGTTCAGGGTCGGCGCTGCAGATCTGCGAGCTTCCTCTGAGCTGAGGATGAGGAGCACGTCTGTTGTTCTCTGACAGCAGCCGGCTTTGCTTTATTTCTTGGGGCCACGTTTAGCGTTTTAACGGACACGTGGAGTCGCTGCGAGCCGCCACACCTGCCTGCTGCTTCCTTCCCTCACACCTCATCTCTGCTGCGTTTAGTAAAATGTCTCTGACTGTAGCTGGTAAGTTTTTTTTACAGGTTGTTTGGCCACATTTTGTGGGACTTTCTTTGTGTGATTAAACTCTTTTAATAGTTGAAATGAAATGGTCGCGTCACCTTATTTGTGTGTCGTCGCCTGGAATTTATGGGAACAATTTCGATGTGATGATAAAGACTTCGAGAGTCTGGAAATGTTTGGTCTGGCTTCCTGGAAAGTGCTTGAATTTAGCCCTGACTGTACCACCTTTTTTTTTTTTTTTGCCAGTGATCGTTACTTCCTTGTGTAACTTCTTACAGACGTATATTAATTTCAGACTTGCACGATGACCAATTGTAAAAACAGAAAGTGCTTTTGGTGGCAGCCTACAGATTGAGACTTCAGAGGAACAAACATTTCACCTCGGACATGTTGTGCTGTAAAAATGCTCACTTGGACAGTTTGCTTCGTCTGATTCAGCTTTTCCAAGGTCAACTCAGATATATTTAGACTGCAGCTGCCAAATTCTTTGCGGTGATATTTATTACATTAAAATGTGCCCACTTTATTGGCAGAAAATAAAAAATCCGGCGTTTGGCGTTTAAAGGATTGAAAGTGGCTTTAAATTCATGTCAGGCATCGGCTTCTTCCACCTCAAGTATCGATGGCTGTTGAACCGAGAGCCGTCGGTCTCTGGATGCCGCCTTGCGTTTAAAGTGCGAGGTCTGCTTCTGTGACTTGAATTAACCCGGAGATCTGTGTGTCCGCAGACCTGACCGGAGGAGCCATGACGGAGTTCCAGGAGAAGCTCCGTCAGCAGCACGAGGAGTCGATGCACCGCGACCTGGAGGCGCTGCTCAACACGGCCAACAAGGCCGAGGCAGAGGTGAGAAGGAGGCTCTGCCGCGTGGCTGTCGACCTCATGCTTCCGTCCTCACGCCGTCAGATGCGTTCAGGCAGAAGCCATCCGGCTGTTTTTTTCTGTGTTTTTACTCACGTTAAACTGGAGTGAACTCGGTTTGCGTCAGCATTAAAAACGTTCGACAAGAGTCTCACATTCAGATTCGGGAGCCACAGATTGTAGTTTCGGTGGCGCACAAAGTAACGAGCGTCAGCGAGCCGATATTTGTCTGAGCCAAATATGGAACAAATATTTGAGTCCATTAGGTCGCCTTGTCGCACGGCACGTGGACTCTGGTGGGGGAGTTCTGGCCTCCCGGGGGAACATGGGGTGAACAACCCTGAGGACAAACACCGACTACAGCACCAAAGGTGGATTCATCCGCCGCTGAAAATAGTCCCCCAAAAAAAGCTCTGTTTCCTCCTGTACGTTTGATTTAGAAACTACAGTGAGCAGCTGTTTGAGGAAATAAACATGAAACTGTACATTTGTGGGGTGTTTTTAAAGATTCATGCCTTCAGCAGGAACCGGCAGCTCGGAGCTGAGAGCCGCAGACAGGAAGTCACGCAGCGTTCAGAGATTTGGTTTTGGTCTTCTCGTGGGATTTGTTGTTCAGATTTATCTTTACGGTATTTAACAGATGCTTCCAAATGTTTTTTCAGCGCATCATCATCTTTTGTTATTAGCTTTCAATCTCTGTAGTTTGTGTGTCCACTTATAAACGCGGGAGATGTTTGTTTATTTATTTATTGGTTCATTTTCATTGGGAAAGTGTTAATTAATAAACATTACTCTAAATGTGCCAAAGTTTCACCTGCTTTAAACAACGTAAAAAACTCAAATACGCTGCAGTAAAATATTGATTCTGTGTGATTTTTGTTCTTACGGTCGTTCGTTTTGTTCTTTCTCACAGCAGAAGGTGACGTTTGGTTTGTTTGGTTTTCCAGATCTCCAGAAAAGATTTCGATGGCTTCAAGAAGCTCTTCCACAGATTCCTGCAGGTCAAAGGTCCTTCGGTGGACTGGGCCAAGATCAACCGGCCGCCAGAGGACTCGGTAAGCTCCAGACAGAGACCAGCAGTCGGTCACGCTGTTTGCCAGAGGCCAGGGTTTCATGTTGCAGTCCAAGGTCAGTGTTCATACCGAGGCCAGAGCAGGAAACTGTTACCTGACAGTACAGAACATCAGGAAGCACAGATTAAGTAACATAACATTAACACGGACGATCCACCGAGCAAACAAAAGGTTACTTTTAAATGTTTCAGCTGCTACAAGGAACCTACAGAAGGAAGGAATGAAGAAGGGTCATTAAGTCAACGTGTAGCGCGTGAAACATTCTAAACTATGAATCTGGACCTTTATCACTTACCCGTACTTGTTACTTTGTCAGTGATCTAAGATAACAAACGTTAGACAGCAACATCTCGGATGAGACGTCCTACATTCGTTCATTTGGAGACGAAACCGTTCGTAGGAAATAATCCTCCTCCTGAAGGCGCGAAAGAAGCAGAAACAGTCTTCAGTCATGTTTCAGCCTCTGAAGACCAGTAACACGGAAAGCGAACGTGCATATTTAGATCACAAAAACATCAGTCAACATCACGTAATGTGTTTGTATTTTGTGGAAGCATTTTTCAGCCAGAGGTGAAACACAGATATGATGGGTTATGGTTGGGACTCGCCGTTCCTGCCCCATTAACTTATATAGATGGAGGTCTGACACCAACGCAACATTTGAATGCTGTCACTGTGACTCGTCCAACTTTTACAGTTTCGCCGAGCTATTGCAGGACGGAGATGAGCTTCATGCTTCAGATACGAGCTAACGAAACCAGATCTGAGGACAGAGAACATTCAGACTAAAGCCAAGTATTTATCAGCACCGTGACATTTCACACACACACACACACACACACTCTGTCCGCCCCCCAGTGTTCTCAAAATACCCAGCAGCGTGAAGGTTAAGACTAAGAATAGTCTGACCGGCACAGCATTCGAAAGCTGTGGGACTCTGAACACGATATCCTGTCACACATACATATATACACATATATATACACATATGTATACACATATATATACACATATGTATACACATGTATATACACGCACATATACATGTATACACATGTATATACACGCACATATATGTATACACATGTATATACACGCACATATATGTATACACATGTATATACACGCACATATATATATACACATGTATATACATACATATATATATACACATGTATATACATACATATATACACATGTATATACATACATATATATATACACACACACATGTATATACATACACATATATATATACATACACATGTATATACATACACAGGTATATACACACACATGTATATACACACAT